>JBBPLX010000061.1:0-63457 GCA_038090015.1 Leccinellum albellum
GAATCAGTCTTAGTGATTCAACGAACTGACCAGGGTCCCTTTTCCTTCTCTTCGGCTCAGGGATCAGCCACCTGCTGAAATGCTGATGCTAACATGTGAACAGTGCCGTTCTGCTTTACCCCTTTCTTGTGGTTGAGATTGCATCAACCCCGGAGGCGATATTTTACAGCGCATGGCCGAATCAAATTCAGTCAAGTGAGAAAAATTGAACGGAAGTGTGTTATCAGCTGTACATATTATTCTGAATCTTCGGGAGACTAATCACGATTTATGTATTACGATCAAGAGAACAAGACGCTGAGTTGGCCAAGGCCGATGCTAGTCAGTGGTTTCAAAATCTGAGCCTAGGCAAGCTAATGAATTAGAAGTTAGATAGAACTCGCAAAACGAAGGGCAAGATCGTACGCCGTGTTGCAAACCCTTAGCGCTGCAGAGTTCTCGGTTCTCGGGAGATCCTGAGATAGGTGAGGTGGATGGTATCAGGAGCTTTCTGTCCCACCCTGAGACTCGGAAGTAAGTCATATAATGACTCTTATTATTCATTCGTTTGCGTTCCACCATACTGACCGAGCTTGAGAAAGACGTGGCTAGGCCCTTAATATGGCTTTTGCCAGCCCGAATCATACCATGCAAGTCGGGGGGGAAGGTCCCTAAATCGAAGCTGGTGATACCTCCAGAGGAGCTGGTTGTGCGTAATAGGCACGACTCGCGCAGATGGTAACCAGGGACATTCCCCCCTGCAGCTTCTTGTGATGGGCAACTTGGAGGGTGCCTTGGAAGTCCTGAACGAAGTCGCCCCATAATATTAATACAACTTTCGCTTGGAAATACAGTATATCGAAATAGGACGAGACCGGTGTATACGGAGTTTCTGCGCACGTAGGGGGTAAAGTGTCAGAAAATTCCCTGTATTAATTAATTGCAGATGTCCTTATTCCCTTTTCCACGAAGAATATCACAAGAAGTTGGTTGTCCTTAGCAAAATATCTCTCCACGGTGCGTGATGACCGAGTGATTCGGATATACTAGATCCTGATGCATTATGGACCGTGCAGATCAGTGCCATAGTACCGTGGCGCGTCTGTGATCGCTGCACTATTAGCCTAATTACCCAACTCTTGCCAAGAACTCTCCAAGGTTTCAAAAAGGGATCTGCTCGACCGTGACGTTGACGCTTGAATTCTATGACAGAGAGGCAAAGTACAGGATTCTGTAGGAACGGGGTCAAGCTCCAGTCGAAGTGATACGAGACTCGTTGACAGGCTGTACTCCAACATCCTGGTCACCATGCATTGTGCAGACTCGTAGTGCTTCAAGTTCTTCACTTGATCAAAGCTTCAATCGCTCAGGCTCTCCCGCGCACAGCCACCCAAACCTTCACTGCTTGCCATCAAAAAACTCCGTACTAGTCCAAAAACAACTAGTAGCCGTCTGCCATCTACGATGCACGTACACGTACATTCATAACGAAAAGCACTCAGGGCTATGTTGATCGTAAGTCCCCTTCGCCCGATCTCATTACTAGAGATATCATGATCATCTGACATATAAAGAAGGTCAAACACTATTAAATATTGGTGTACTGAATTATGCCCTTTCGTAGACCTCGGAAGGACTCCGTCACTACTAGCCTAACTCGAGGGCTGTATCAAACAAAAGGTTTCCAGGAAAGCAGCCCACGTTCGATCAAGCAAAAAAAATAAAGATGGAACAGCAATTGTGGATCCGAACCGTTCAACTCGAAGCGGTCGCTTTCGGATGGGATCAAATTTTGAACTCGAGTTCGACAGCGGGTCGTGGGAGACCAATAGGGGGAGCTGGACTTACACCATCAGACAAGCTTTCCTCCTGCCATGATCCATGACACTACGAGGCTGTACGAGCTGCAACGGCCCGAACGAGGAAGGATAGGGTTGGATACCATGACCATCGGGCCCATCCATGCAGTCGACAGCTGAGTTTCAACAGATAGGTGTTGGAGAAGGAACGCGTACAAATTCGGATTCGAAAGCTATGCCGAACAACGATATGTCGTCGAAGTCGTCAACGTTTCAATTTGTTTCTTAGGCTTCCAACGGATCAGACGGGCTGAGATCAAGTCTTTGATGGATGGCTTTAACAACAGGTCCCGCTTCACTTCCTACCGCCTTTTGCCTTGCAGGAACTTTAAACCTGGTGCTACTCCTCGCATCCAGAACCAAGTTAAGTAACGTTAACATTGATGGAAGACGAGAATAAATCGATTGTTGTTGGATTCAAACGTCCATACCTTGGCGATCGGTTGTGATCAACGTATGTACCGCTGCGACCAAATCTTCAAATCAGGCGATGCGGACCATGCGTGTACCGTTCACGCCACCAGAGGTGGCATCTCGATAGTCGTTTCCGACCATAGAAAGGAAGGGGGAATATAAAGATAACCCTTGAAGACCTACAGGTAAGCCTCACCGTCAACTATCTTACTCTCTTGCCTCCATAGTTTACTTCCGAATGTCTGCACTCTCGCTTCTCGCTCTCGTGGCTACGGCCGCTGTGACGGCGCACGCCCAGTCCATGACTGTCGTCAACTCGTGCGACCAGTCTGTCTTCCTGTATACACAGGCGAGCTATGGCACCATTAAGAACAACGTCATCGTCGATCCGAATTCGTCGATCGACATGGCCGTCAGCTCCAACTGGGACGGTGCAATCAACGTCGGTGAGTGGGTGGATCGAGCGTCTCATGATTTCTCGCATTCCACCAGCCTCTCCCCGTCTACTTGCTTCTCACGCCGATCTTCAAGGCACTAACTGCACGGCCGACGGGTCCGTCTGCACGACCGGGGGTCCAACATGGGATGGCACAACGCCGTTCAGTAGAGCCGAGTTCAACTACGTAAGCGAGTCCCTCTGTCCTCCGAGGCACTTACCCAACGATCAATTGTGACTTTGACACTACAAGTGGGCTATTGCTGGAAGCGTGACTTATGACATCTCCCTCATCTATGGGTACAACGTCGGGATGGCGATCTCCGCTGCGGACGACAGCTGCTACAAGTTTTCGTGCACGCTCCAAGTGTGTAAATGTGTAAGTATCTTTTCCCTTTCGCCTACTCGACCCGAGACGATCGACCGTCGGCGCGCAACATATGCGTGGTCCTACATGATGTCGTATCGCGTCGGTCGTGTGTGGATGCCCGTTCGTCGATATGCTGATGTCTTGATCTTCCCCTTCCCCTTCTCCTGCCCCTTCAACTTTCCACGATACGACACCGAAAAGCCTGTCCCAGGTCCGGGTGAAAGCTGCTACTCGCCGTGCTGCGCGTCCGCCAAGGATTGCAGCGTTGGCGCGCTCCCTGCTGGAGGTGGAGGCTGCGTAAACAACGCCGGCCCCGGGCCTAACAGCCCATTTTATTACAACAGCTGCTCCAACGCGTATGCCTTCCCCGATAACGATGGTGCCTGTTGGTGTCCTCTTTCTTTTTATCGTTTGTGTATGCGATTTTTTGACGACCGATGTTTTTCGACATCACAGCCGGATACACCCCAGCCAATGAAGTCGACTATACCTGCGGCAACACCGACATCACGCTCACGCTCTGCCCCGGAACGGCGTCCTACTATAGCAAGGGGACTAGCAAGGGGACCTCATAAGATATACGTCTCCCACCATGGCGTCGTCGTCACTTGTTGCGCTTGTCCTCGTCGTCTATGATTATGAACGATTAAATTCTAGTCAATCTACATACGTACAATACTAGATACCATACAATAAAAAGGAAGTCAATTCAATTTATGGTGGTCGCCCTTTATCAGCAGGATCATCCACAAAAAACTGAGGAGAGGAAACTGGATCTCGCTGAACAAAAATGAAAGAGCAGGGGACAGTGGACTCCGCCAACAAGTCATAATTATCCGCACCAGGCCAATTTCGGCGACTCGATCAAACACGTCCACAATGCCTTATCTTCTTTACGATAGCCACTATCGCTTGCTGACTCCATCGAGCACTCTGACGAGCAGCTTCACGAGACCTCCACGAGGCATTAAGCTTCTCACGACCATACGCCCAACACCAGAACCCTCGTCAGAATCAGGCATGTGAACGACCAACCGAGCAAACACCTCGCCCTGGACAAACCGAACAGTCAATGCTAATTGCAGATAAAATAAAAAATAAAACTGACCACTTCGACGAAAATAACGAGAATGATGAGCCTGAGAAGCGCTGAGTCAGAACATGGGTGATCAGAACATCTGAAAGCGTACCATATCACGATCCAAGTGATCCGTTCCATGGCACTGTTGTTCAGGTGATCGTGTATCACGTCAAGCTGTAGAACACGTTGATAAGCTAAAAGTAAAAAGCCTCGGCGGGAACGGATCCACTCACGAAATCGCTCGCAACGAGGAGCTTCTCGTTCAATGCCCTGACGCGCCCCTCGACCTCCATGTATTCTCGCACGCTCTCGTACAGCCCGCCGAGGCTGGCTTCCGTCCAGAACAGATCTGGTATGTCGAGGACGTTCGATACAAGATTGACGTCACGCCGCAGCTTGAATAGTCGGCCCGTTAGGCGGAGGGCGTCTCTGCGTTTTAACGAGAGCGCGCCAGACTCGGCAAGTTGGCGTGGAATAGAGAGTGCGAGCGGATCTGAGAGGACTCGCGAGGCAGTGGATTCGTACATCGCAAGCAGAGTAGATTGTGCGAGCGCATGTGCAACAGAGATTTTAAGAAGATGAGAAGGTGATTTAAATGCTAAGTGAATGTTGAGAACATGTGGAAAAGGATGAACGAGTCGACATACTGAAGAAATCATTGAATATCCTTGGATGGGCAATGGATCGATCGATCTGGGTACATGACGTAGTCAGCACACACTACAAGAGATACCAGTGCGACCGGAAAACATACATCAAAGTGGCATTCTTCAACCTCCCAGTCCGCCTGCTTTATCATACGGCGGAAAATGCCAGCGTTTGCGAGGTCGTCAATGATACTTCGTTCTTGGGCTTCATCGAAGCCATAAAACACCGCGACACCATAGGCAAAAAAGATAACCTCTGCAATCGGTTGCTCCTGCTCTAGTTCGAGATCTTGATGCGGCGTAGGTTGGTGGAGTGTGGGTAATTCGGGTTTGTCTCTCTGTCTGGAATGGCTGTGTCCTGCCTCCGTTTCGCCTCCGGCGTCGGTCAAGAACCCCCCTTCAGCCTCGACTTCGGACTCTGCTGCGAGTGCGTGACGGGGTTCCCTTTCTATCCTCGCATCGATGAGACTGCCTTCAGTGACATAACCACCTTCCCTGCCCTCCGTGACGTAACCGTCATCCTCCTGCCTAATTTCTTCACGCGACCGTGGACGGGGGGTGGCAAAGTAGGACCCTTGATAACCATTTTCCTCTGCCTCTGAAAGGCGACTGAGGTGTGCCTTGGTGAATGCAGTTGAGGACCGGACGGTTGTGGACGGAGAATAGCCTGGCAGGAGCGGCAAATGATACATCTTGACACGCGCAGAGTCAGACCAGAACATCTCGCAATGTGCAAAGCAGAGGGGGAGGGAGGGCGTGCGCAAGACTTACTACATACATCGCCTCGTCAAATAGCCTCGGGTGTACGTTGTGTTCCCGTTTGAGAAAGCCCGCGAGGAGCTTCATCTTCATACCATCCGCGATACAGTAGGCCGTGATGCGGTTGTAGCCCTCCTTTTCGCGCTGGTCCTTGCTCATGCGCTCTGCGGCGCTCTTGTATTGACGAACGGGGCCCGCGTCGGTCTCGTAGCCAAGGACATCCTCGTCTGCGGTTCCGGGGTAACCGAGACCCGGAGGAACGAGGAGAGGCTTTGTCTGCGGTGCAGACGGGAGGAGGACGAGCTTCTCTGTGGTCTTGGAGGTCCGGAGGGGTTTTCCGGAGACGGAGACGGCGGCAGGCTTTGGCTTGGGGGTCGTTGGCGAGCGGGTATGAGATGCAATGCGGGCCTGTGGCGGGCGTCGGTGTGTCGGGCGGGCGGAAGGGAGGAACGTCGGGTGTGGCGGGGTACGCAGCGCTTGCGCCTGCGATGGTCGTGACATGATTCTTGCAATCGTGGGATAATTCAGTCCTGATCAGTGACTACCTTTAGCGGACTCAACCCCTATCACTACCTCAAGACGTTTCCCTCATGTCGTCGCAAGTAGCCCAACCCTCAACAGCTTCAACAACCTCAGCCGCCGGTCAATCATGGAAGTCACGCCTATTCAGCCGTACATTCACACTTCACTGCCTCACAATCTTGGTCCTGGTTCATATGGTTGAAGTCTGCACCTTTGGTGCTATTCTCCAATCGACAGACGCTATCCCGCACCTCGTTATCTACCTCGGCGTCCTGGTCATGCTCTCGCTCCTATTCTTGCTCCTGGGGATGTTTGCTGGCGACCCATTGGCCTATCGTTCTTTGTACCACGTGGTACATTTTGCAGCAATCGCATGTGGCTACTTGGGTATCTTCCAAGTCACATTTGATGATTCGAACAAGCCGGGTGAGTATATTCATTTCAAATATTTTTTGACTGATTTGGCCCTAGTTTCAATAATATCGCATGTTCCCTGGCCGATGAGTACACTACTTGGGGCGTGGTTTCTGGTTCTGGTGGATGTAATGAATGGGATCTACAACGTGGCAACAGGAACAACCGGGGGGATCATCAGGCCCTTATCCAGCCTCTTTCAGACACACGCAGCACTGGATGCCGAAGAAACATCCGAAATGACCAGCGGCGACACAGATACTAATTCAATCATGCGACCATTATCTGTAAGCGATTATATTGGGTACTTCCCTTTCGTATCTTATCCACATAATTTCAAGACGTTCTCACATCATGTACACCGTCCAACGGGTCTCGACGAGGAGACCCGGGCACTTCTGTGCCCGTCTCCGGTTGAGGGAAAGAGCGAGAAGGACTTTGTATAGAGCACTGACCCCCGCTTGTATCCATATACGTACTTATACTTGTGCTATCATAGTTAGCAACAGAAGCTTCTTATGTAGTTCTATTCAAAAGCGAGGACAAAGAAAGCCCTCGACAACCTCCCAGAAGCTGCAGTACCTCGTACATATTGCTCTGCGTCGTCGCTCGCGGCCACCGGCACGCTCCTACTCCCGTCCAATGATCGGCGCCCTCGACGAAGCTACGCTCTTCCGTCCCTTCGTCGGCGATGCCACCTTAGTGGCACATTCACGCTTGTGCTCCAGTTCTAGATCCTGCTCTGGCGACATCTGAAGACCGGCGGCAGAGGCGTCTTCGTCACACTCTTCGTCTCAACTCGGACCAATGTCTACCTATTGAAGGACTTGAGATTTGAGGAGCGTGATCATTCAAACCAATCCGAGTCATGCACGTGCTGGCCAACGAGTCTCCTCATAAGGAGGTTCTACCAATATTGTCTAGAGCACATTGCTAGTGTCACTATATCATAATTGATGCCGTTGTGGCATGTAAAGTAGTGTGGACTTTTATTTCTCCTTCTATTCAAACCGAGATGATAGCCACGAAAAAAAAAATCATAACAGCACTTTACCCTCCTAGTGATTGTACGAATATTACCGCTGCTTCCGCCTCGTACTGCTCCGCGTTGCCACCGCCGGTATGCTCCCACTCCCACCCATCGACGTCCTCGACGAAGCCACGCTCTTCCGACCCTTCTTCGTCGGCGATGCCAATTCGGCGACGTGCTCGCGCTCACGCTTGTGCTCCTGCTCTAGCTCCGGATCCACCTCTGGCGACATCGACGACGCGATCGACAACCTCGAAGACCGGCGCACGGGCGTCTTCGTCACAGTCTTCGTCTCCAAGTTCAAGGACCGATGCGCCTGCAAATGTGTCTTCGTCTTTCCCTTATCCTTATCCTTATCCTTGTTCTTCCCACCCGTGGTCGTCGACCGGTCCGGCGTACCGGTGTGGGCCCCCGAGATCCTCGTACGCCGAGAGGCGCGCGCTGCAGGAAGCGGCGCCACCGCGTCCTCCTCTTCCTCTGCCTCTCCACGTTCTTCCATCTCCGTGTCCTCATCGTCCACCCGTCCGTTATGTTGCTCGTCTTCGTCTTCACCCATCAGCGAGCCGGGTATAGGCTGACTGGGCTTCGGTCTACTCGAGGAAGTCTTCGTCGTGCGTGGCGATCTCCGGGGGCTGGCAGTCGTCGTCGTTGGCGCACCCTTGGAAGTGCGCCGTGGTTCAGAATGAATGGATGTGCGCGGAGGGGTCAGAGCATGCATCTGCGCCTGCTGTGCTTTCGTGCGCGTGCTCCGATGGGGCGAGTCGGGGGGCTTGGTCTGCGGTATGCGCTCATCGTCTTCCTCGTCCCGCTTGATTTCATTTGCGTTGTCATCATCCTCTTCGTCGTGGTGGAATGCACCAGGCAATGCATGACGTCTGCTTACCGTAGTCGAGTTGACACTCAGGTTCAGACTCTTGTCTTCGTCATGAGGGGGGGATTCACGAGCTCGAGGTGGTGAAGAGTTTCCATTCTCGTTTCTGTTTCCGCGAACTCTCCCGGCCACGTTGGCACTCTGCACGGCGTTCCTACCCCCACTGAACACGCTGAACTTAAGGTTCAGTTCAGCCGCATCGTCTTCGCTCATCGCTTCGTCGACGTGGCGCGGATGAAGAGTGAGGTCTACAACGCCACTTTTCTCTTGTGTGATGAAGTTCCCAGCGTCATCCTCCTCATCCGTAGAGCCTTCTTCCTGCCCTTCAACATCAGATTCGTCGTGATGGTTCTCTTTGACGATCTCGACGTCAGATCCGGACCCCATGTTCACATCTTCATCGTCGCGTTCAGTTTTGCCTCCCTGTGCTTTTCCATTTTGTTTTGTTACGCTGGCAGTCTGTACTGAACTCTTGACGCCTGCAAACACGCTTCCCATTCCGACTGACGCCGTTCCAGCCGGAGCCGGGGCTGGTGTATAAAACGCATTCGGAGCGTTTTTCGCGCTTCCTACAGTCTCGAACAGCGAGACCCGCGCACTAATCTTCGACGGTGCGCTCGGCATGCCTGCAGCGCTCGTGGCAAATAACGTCTTACCCCGTTCCCCGACCAGACTTCTGTTCACGGCCTTGGAAGAGGGTATCGGTGATCCAAATGCTGTGAATTTGGGTTGCGGTGGTACTTGATGGGCGGAAGGAGTCTGTTGGGGTCGAGCCATATGCGACGCAAAGGGTGACTGACGGATACTGGTAGCTGCAAATGCTGATACGGGCGCGGGCGTTCCCTTGCCTGCAAAGCCAACTCCAACGACTGATGGAGACGAAATTGGAACTGGACGAGAAGCAGCAGGTGATCCTGTACGGACACCTACGTCTTCCCAACTTGCACTCAAGCTTGGCTCAGCCATGAGGGGTCTCCTCGCAGGACCTGGAACCCCTTGTTTCTGCATAAAGGGCAATGACGCGTGGGCACGCACGCCCACTGCGACTTTGCCTATCTCGTCCTCCAATAACGTTCGCTCTGCCGGCGGGAGCGTGGCAAAGAGGTCCTGGATGATCGACTTGCGGTCAATCGAGTCCCGTCCGGTCGATGAGGCCTGAGAAGCAATATTCGGGGAGGCGCCGTTTGCAAGAGAGGGCGTGACGGAGGAGAATTCGCGGTCGAGTTTGATCGCGTGTATGTACTGCCCGGACTGAATGGCACGCACGCAGAGGAGGTCTTGTAAGATTGATATCGCGTGTGAGGATAAGACTGGGCGAGGGGTGACCGTAGTATGTGTGCCAAAACTGGACGAGGATGTAGTGGACTGAGAGGGCGACGCGAGCGAATAAAGAGTGGATTGTTCGTAAGACGAGAGGGGAATTGCGACGAGTTGGGTGAGCGGTTCTTGTTTCGACGTCGCTGATGCAATTTCAATTGGGTTAAAAACGGAAAAAAGACCTAGAACCAAAACACGCACGCATCAAGCTCCAGCTGACTATCTTACAGAGTAACCTTTCCCTTGTGTCACTTCCTTCGGGGAATGATTTTTGGTATGCCCATGCGTCCATGAAGGAGAGCCGGGCGAGCGAGATCGCGTAAAGGTCTATGTCATCGGGCTCTGTGAGCAATGGCTTCGCGGTGCGCACATAGTTGACTATGAGTGCTGCTGTAGCAGGTGCGGTGCCGTTCGCAAGTGAAGCGGGGGAAGAGGACAGAGCGAGAGCTTGCAGAATTTTGGAAACATGGTCTCTGTTCAGACGGGCGTCGGCAAGTATGGAAACCGCTTTCTGATGAAAGTTATAGGAGCAGGAACATGGAATAGACGCGGAAAACGAGACGTACAGCGAGGTGAGTTCCCGTATCGAGCAACCAATACGCGTCCGCCAACGCGGCGAACTGTGGGGCTATGCATCGATCTTGCAGGTAGCGCCCATCCCAACCAGAGTTAGTTTCCTTCGTATCCATGTCCCAAGCCCACTTGAGGAGGATATACACCAAGCAATCCTTCTTAAGGATGTCGTACGCGCTCTGATCGATTGCGTCGAGGAGTTTTCGGAGGGAGGGCCAGTCTGTTGGTGGGAAGAGCATGTCTGGACTGTGAATGCCACCCCGAATGAGGAGGATATCGAATATGAGCAGGTCGGACATGCGCGCTCGACGAGACTCGATGGACTGTATTTTGTGCGAGTTGAACGGGAAAGCGCTGGACCTGGAACCGGTGGGTAGTGAAAAACGCGCGAGCCAGTCGTCCACGTTGGACACGTCAACATTTTCAGCGTCCTGCGAATTGAATTCAGTTCAATGGACGAGGAAGAGAAACCGACAAACGCACTAGGTCCATGAGGTATGAGAACAACCGACAACGCGTCGCTGATTAGTAATAACACTCCAACCTTAGTCAGCGACACAACTATCGACTCGACCACGATGTACAACGGCATCGGATTGACAACTCCCCGCGGAAGGTAACGTCTCAACGTCGCTCTCGTGCCAGAATATCTCATATCCATTTTTAAAACCAGCGGTACGAATGGCTACGTCCAACGCAACCTGTCGATTCTCCGGACGCACGAAACCGCCGCCGAGCGTGCTGCGGCCTGGGACGTCGCACCTCCCAAACACAGGGAACCAGACGCAGCGATTTTGGAGCACGAACGAAAGAGAAAAGTCGAGGCTAAATGTTTCGAGCTGCAGTTGCAGCTTGAGGACGATGGGTGAGTTTCGCTCGTTTTTCCTTTTCTTCTATTCTACGACTACACCCAAATCCCTTTCGTCACTACAACTGTTGACTGTTTCTTTTTTACCTGGACAGACTCGAAGAATCCGAGATCGAAGTCAAGGTGGCTGCTTTGCGCGAAGAGCTGTTGGCAGACCTTGCCTCTCTCTCCACTTCTGCCAAAAACCTAAAAGTATCCGACACGCACGGCATCGCTGCCGCCAAGAAGGCCGAGTTGGACAAGATGGCCCGTGCGCTTGGCACGCGCAGGGACTACACTGAAGGCGAAGCCTTTGACCGCGAGAAACAGGAAGAAAACAAGCGGCTGCGGCTGATCGAACGTGAGGAGCGCGAGAGGAGGCGGGAAGAGGAGCGGGCGAAGATGCAGGAGCAACGTCAGCGATGGGAAGCGGAGAAGCGCGAGCGGGATCGGTTGAGGAGGAGGGAAGAGGATCGAATCAGGCGGGAACGCGAAGCGGAGGAGTCGAAGAGAAGGGAAAGGATGCCGCCACCACCCGTTCCACCCCATCGAGAAAGGGAAAGGGGAGGACGTGACTCGTATAGAAGGCCATCCCCACAGCGTCGTCGCGAACCGACGTACGAGCGCACGCGGTCGCGGTCCAGGTCGCCTGATCAGGCGCGCCATCGTCGCCCGCATTCACCTGTATATTCGCATAGGCGGTCGCCTCCGCCTCGTCGGGTGCCACAGCGCTCTGTGTCTCCGCCCCCGCGCCGCTCGTATTCGCCCCCTCGTCGCGACCGAGGCCGTGATCGTTATATGTCTCCACCCCCTCGTCGCTCACATTCACCCCCTCCACGTCGTGACATGGAGCGCTCGGTTTCGCCACCCCCGCGTCGTTCGTATTCGCCCCCTCCACGTCGTGATGTGGAACGCTCTGTCTCACCACCCCCGCGTCGCTCGTATTCGCCCTCTCCTCGCCGTGAGCCGGAACACTCTGTCTCTCCATCACCGCGCCGCTCATATTCACCCCCTCCTCGTCGTGAACCAGAGCATTCTGTCTCTCCACCCCCACGCCGCCCATATTCGCCCCCTACTCGCTGCGACCTGGAGCATTCAGTCTCTCCGCCTCCACGCCGTTCACGTTCCCCGACTCCGCGTCGTGATCGAGACCGGTATGATAACGGACATTCTCACTCGCGTTCCAGGTCGGCCGGGTCCTCGATGTCTGTGAGCACCGACCGTAGCCGGTCCAACGGTCAGAGCGACTGAAAAAAAAAAGAAAACGACAATGAACGTGGACTCGACACGTTTGTTGCCGTTGCTGCCTGTGATTGCATGATGTCCTTTTGATGAATTTCTGTCTCGTCTCACATTTTTGTGGTGATGTAGTGCCCGCGAGTTTTATTGATTTTCTTTTCTTCGAGCAAGGAATATTGACTGGAAGTTGTTGTGAGTCAAGATCACATTTGCAATCTAAATTTTTGGTCGACAAAAAAGCTCGAGGGAGCGTGGAATCAGTAGGACCATTGACGATATTCGAACTGCGTCGACTAGTTGTAATGGCTAACCCCCAAACCCACTAGCAGTAGAGCACTCAGTACTCATACCTCGCATCTGATGCCTCCAAATCCTCCTTTTGCGCACCTCTAATTCACATCCGGTCTGATGCTGCATATCTGTCTAAGACTCTGCGGTCCCTAATCTTCAGTGCCTATATCGCCGGCAGACTAGAGGAGATGGAGGACAGGACACTCGGAAACAAGTTCGCCAGAGACAGGTGTGTCCTTTTTTTTCTCCGCATCTTCACTATCTCATCGTCTTGCATTTTTCTATGGGGTAACGACCGTGCCGATCGACTCACGATGATCTTTACGCACATGGCCCTTATTCCCACCCTCAGTTCTCGGCTCTTAGAAGACACGGACGTCGAGGCTCCTACTAATAGCATACATATACCCGTGCGTCGCAGTCGTTCACCCCGGGACGAGGAGCTTCTGGTTCTGCGAGGTGACATCTCATATGACTGATCGAGCCCTGCTTGAGTTGGGAAGACACGCAGGTGTCCATACGAGATCTCCCATTTTGGTTCCGATTTCGTCTTCACCAGCCCTTGGATCTGCCTTTTATGGCCAATGGCATACCGGTGGTCCCGCCCATACCAGGGTCCAGCAGCTGCCGCTCCCAACGCCACGCTCTGCGCAGCATCCCCCGCAGATACCTTCCTCCCACACCGGAACCCAAATTCGTAGCGTCCGGATCGCCGGTACCTCCTCCAAGGTCGCGAGCGCGGACAGAAGCCTTGTTGAGGAGCAGGGCCAAACGCTGTTTGGTACGAGCACAGCGGGTGGGCCATGCGCGGCTCCGAAAATCAGTGTGTAGGTCTTGGTGTCCAAGACCGTAAGAAGCGCAAAGAACGCTCCAAATGCGTTTGATAAGCTGGCAGGCCCTGGCACTGCAATAAGTCCAGGACCCACGGCCAACAAAATGAAAGGGGGTGACCATTATACAATGAAAAACGTGAATGTGGGTCTGGATGTGCGGAGATCGCCGAAGAGGACCATCGTGAAGAGTCGAAGTAATAACGGACCTGAACTGGAATTTGGGTTCGATGTTTTCAGCGGTAGCAGAAACGCGGTCACGGTGGAAAGTGCCAGTGGAGCCAAAAAGAATAAAGGCATGGGAGATAACGGCGACGGACATGCATTGCATGCCCCTTAGTCAATGGAATAAGGACACGATTATTGACCACACACTCACAATATAGCATAGTAGATAAAGCGGTCACATGTATACCTATACAGTAGTATCATTCTCTCTAGTCCCTGACGAATAGCAACACATCCATGTGGGAAACGTGATGGTAAGGGTAGCATTTTCAGATTTTCGCTGATGAGCTTGCAGTAAGTCTCAACCTATGCTCAGAGAAACGACACCCACAATCAAATGAATCCTCCCACTGGAGGGTGGAACTGCATCTTCCCCCTCTCGTGCCTGTCACGACATGAGCTCTTATGCTGTGATTGACGCCGACGGACCTACCTCGCTCGCTGGCTTTGGATCCGGAGGTCGTCCGGTGCTGGTATTACCACTACCGTGGTTACCGCTCACATCTGACGGGAGAGCGACGTTCCCCGATGGCCCTGGATTCGGAGGATGACCTCCGCCCGCACGGGGTCTGGCTTTTGACTTCTTCTGCAGGGAAGATAAACGATGGCATCTGCGTGCCCAATGGACATCTTAGCACCTACTTGCTCTACAACCCTTCTGACCGTTCGCTAAGATAATCATTTAGATGGAGCCCATTCATCTGCCTTCCAAGGAGCACTCACTGGTTGACTACGACCTTCGGCCATTGTCGAACATGTTCTATTCGAGGTACCCTTCTTCCACCTTCCTAAAATCCGCAGGAATCGAGATAGTTGTGCATTATCATTGTGCTTCTCTGAGTATATCTCCGTAGTCTCCGAATGTATCTCTGGTGCGGAGGTCATGAAGTGGACTACGGGTTGCAATGTGGAGTGAGGTGAGACGGGCAGTGGTACCTGATCCTCATGACGAACAGACGATGCCGGCGAGGGTGCCTTCCACAGCGTCAACACGACAGCAAAGTCGGGACGAATTCATCACGAACCTCATCATAGTTAAACTCATCGTCAGCCATAAGCGTTGTGGGTGGAAGCTCAACCTGTGTACTTATGATGACATGATTCAAACGGGAACAGGAACGAACTTGTACCTCGAGTAAGTTAACATCGCTGTCCGACTGGGATTCGACAAGTTCTTTCTGGTGTACGTTGGACGTCAGGACAGTGGTATTAGATAACAATGATTCAAAACGCATATACTCACATCCTTGAGGTATGATGGTGGTAGGACACTCTGCAGATTGCGCAGCGTGATTGTCTTGTCACCTGCAGCTACCATGTCATAGTGTGCCGAGATTGCCATGGACCAGACAGGGTGGTGGCACTCGATGACAGGTCCGATTTGTTGATGTGTTGTAGTGTCCCAGAACGAGATCGAGGAGTTGGCGGATACTGCTATGCATGCATCGTCGCATGCTAGTGTAATACAACTGGTCTCGTCATTATTGTGAATAGACCATTGCGAGAGCATCGTCTGGGAGGACACGTCAAGACAGTAAATGTTACTATCGTAAGATGAGGCGAAGATATGCTTTGTATCGCCCGTCCATGCAAGGGATCCATTGAATGTCGAACTGATTTGTATCGGAAAGTCTGCGAGGAGGGTGCCATCAAGACTGTTGTAGATTCGAATAGAGTCGCTTTGCCACATGGCAGTTGCGATGAATTTACCGTCCGGTGAGAACTTGACCGTAGCCAAACCGTAGTCGTGTTCCAGAGGCCCGAGCAGTTGCTCCCCCGCAGGAAACGACCAGACGCGGAGCATCTTGTCATTCGATGCAGTTGCGATTTTCGTCCCATCGACTGAGATGTCCACTGCATTCACCCAATCGTCGTGTGCTCTGAAGCTGTTCGCCTTTTCGAAGGTCGTCAAATTCCACGCAGTTACTTGACCCTCTCTTGTCCCAGCCGCCACTGCCCACTTGCCGTCTCGTGACACGACAAGATCGAACACGGAGCTTCCAGCATCCATTGGCATCCCCACCTGCATGCTATCTGCTGCTCGCCATCGTTGAATCTTCCCTCCCCCGTCACCACTCACCACCTCCTTCCCACCAGCGAGAAACGCGATCGAATATACCGGATGATCGATTTTGATAATTTTCGCGTCCGTTTGGTCATCGGTCATTTCTTGGTCTACATCAATATTCAACTTTCAATCCTCATTTGCAAGTTTATCACCTTTGATAGACATTGCTCTCTGGTGTGACTAGAGGTCGGTCGATTTTCTCCCTGGGTAGCTACGTCTTGTTAATGTCGTCAATAGAATGTCTTGTCAACTTACTCACCGTTCTAGATTTTCTACTTCAAGCGTCTATCGGAAGATATGCCGGGTTGGCGATCGGCACTATGCAGCGGGAAAAAAAAAAACCTGCACGACCACCAGGCTGTGCTTTTGGCGATTGCTTCCGCCCATTTACCTTCGACTCCGAGGGTGTCGGGTCTACCATAAGATCATCAGGGTTGGTGACGAAGTACTCACGACCTATATCCTTGTCAGTTTTATTCTCACGCGACTCCAGTGCTCCTCGAAAGCTTGAATCCTCACCATCTTCCAGGCTAACCCCTAGCTGACAGCGGCTAGCGAGATGCAGCTCCAAGGACCGTCCCGCCCCAGCAGGACAGGGATGGAATGAGAAATGCAAAAATCGTAGCTGCAGGATGAGATGGAAACCGATATTTGAGCATGGAAGCTGACGGGGGGGAGTGCACTTCCCAGTTCGGGCTGAAAACCTCGACGACCTGCAAGGAGGCCATTAGCATAAACTGCATGGGGGTCTACTCCTTGAATTAGCAGGCATCAACAAAAAATACGTATAGTGAAGGAAATCGAAAAGATTGACGTAATAAGATTCTTACCCGAGGTGTTTCGAGTAGGCGATGGATTCCGCCCTCAAGCTTCAATCATAAGTTTATATGGATCGCCAACTCGAATGATGCCGAGATGTTCGACGCGGTACTAACATGACTGTACGGAACAAATGTTCGACTTGTCCATGATGCCGTTTACATCGAGGAAAGAGGCTTGCAATAGTCAACCCAGTTGAAACGCGAACGCAAAAGATGGGCTGTAGAAAGGGAAATATATATATATGTTGCCGAACAATCAGATTGGCAGACGGGAGAAAGCTGTGTGAAGCACCAACTCAATATAAAACTCCAATACGGCCGCCTTGAAGTACTCTGTATCCATCAACATTCCAATGTTCAACATTCAACACCCACATTCTCGAAATATATCAGCCGACTGGATGACACTCCTGTTGCGATCGAGTTTCCCGCTCGGGAGGGTTGTCGTAGGGTCCTGCTGTGCTACCGTGACCCCACGCGTAACTTGAACGTCAATCTAAACGTTCAAACGTTCAATGTTCAACTTTGACATTCACACGAGCAAATCATCACGACATATACCTCGGCGAGACTCTTTTTCTGCTGTGCCATTGACGTTGGGTGGGCGCGAGAGTTGGTGATCTGCGCTGCATGTGGTGGCAGAGAGAGACGAACGAGTAACAGTGTACATTTGGAAACGCCGTCGTACAACAGTCACACGATTATAATACCCTGACTCCCCCCTATAGGCCAAAGTATAATTTGAGTGTAACACTCAGCGCGCCATCATCTGCTGTCCGCCTGTGCTCTGCTTTAACCGATCGACCAATGATGCATCAGGCGCATTTGCAGCGGGTCACTCTCCAACTTAGTTGTGCTTTCCTTCTTACTCGTCTTTGAGTCACCCTTGAACCCTACATAATACACCCTCGAAGGGAAGTCTTCGGTTTAGAGACAAAGGCAAAGGGCACGCGCAATGCGTTCCTCGCGCGGGGTTCGAGTATTAATATTGTAATACTCAACACGACTCACGAAGTAGAGGCTGAGGGTGTGTACGCTCGCCAACGCCGCAATCTTCAGGGAGTATTCCACGGTCCTCGTTTCACCTTCGAGAAGACAAATGCCGAGATGGGGCTTCGTGTTCTCTGCATCCGCAAAGTCGATGATGTTCGGGTAGTTGGCAAAGGGCTTGAGGTTTCGTGGCGTCGACTCACCACGTCCTATTTCGGATTGCGACAGCAGAGCGCAAAAGATGATGAACTTGAAGAGGCGGTGCGTGAATGGAATAATTGGGGATGGGACATGAAAAGAAAGCCCAAATAAGTGTGAGCGATCACAGTGTGGCGACGAGAGGAAAGACAAGGAAGGTTGCTTTACCGAGTTTGAGCACGCTAGACTTGATGCGCATATTCTGCGAAAAGAAATACTCTTGTCCGTCGACGTTTCAACGCCCACTCAGATCACCCCCACCACTCCCCGAAGTTCGCAACCAGGACTTCCTCGAGCAGACCGAGGCAAACTCCCAAGTCAGCACTCAAGTGGCTCGCTGATGAGCGAAGATCAGGACGAACAACATCATGAGCAAATGGACTTGTGGACATCGGCTGTCTGCGATCACTAATTTCTCTTCTTGTTTCTCCTTAGAAACGTTCCTCCGTACCTGTAGTGAATCGGGTGAGAGTCCTTGGGAGTACAAGCGCGGACATGAGCCCCTGCAGCCCCTGAGTTAATGCAACAAGGCGCACGGACACGAGCATTGACCATATAGCACGGTAAATAAGGCAGTCGCATGTATACCTATACAGTAGTATCATTCCTTTTTCGTCCCTGACGAGTAGCAACACAACCACGTAGGAAATGTAATGGCAAGGGTAGCATTTTCAGATTTTCGCTGATATGAACTTGCAGTAAGTCTCGCAACGTACGCTCAAGGGAACGACACCCACGATCAAATGAATCCTCCCACTCGAGGATTGAGCTGCATCTTCCCCTTTTTGTGCCTGGCACGAGACGAGTTCTTTTGCTGTCATGGACGCCGACGGACCTACCTCGCTCGCTGGCTTTGGATCCGGAGGTTGTCCGGTGCTAGCACCACCGCCGTGGTTACTGTTCACATTTGACTGGAGAGCGACATTGCCCGCTGGCCCTGGATTCAGACGAAGACCTCCGCCCGCACGGGGTCTGGCTTTTGACTTCTTCTTCTTCTGCAGGGAAGGATAAACGATGGCATCTGCAGGCCCAATGGACAACTTTGAACACCTACCTGTTCTACGACCCTTCTGACCGTTCGCTAAGATGATAGTTTAGATGGAGCCCATCCATTCGCCTTCCAAGGAGTACTCACTGGTTGACCTCGACCTTCGGCCATTGTCGAACATGTTCTATTCGAGGTACCCTTTTTCCACTTTCCTAAAATCCGCAGGAATCGAGATAGTGATGTATTATCATTGTGCTTCTGTGAGCATATCTCCGTGGTTTCCGAATGTATCTCTAGGGTGGAGGTTATGAGGTGGACTACGAGCTGCGATGTGGAGTGAGATGAGACAGGTGGCACCTGGTCCTCATGATGAACAGACGGCGCTGGCGAGGGTGCCTTCCACAGCGTCAACACGGCAGCAAAGTCGGAATGAATTCATCACGAACCTCATCATAGTTAAACTCATCGTCAGCCATAAGCGTTGTGGGCGGGAGCTCCACCTGTGTACTTATGATGACATGATTCCAACGGGAACAGGAACAAACCTGTACCTCGAGTAAGCTAACATCGCTGTCCGACTGGGATTCGACAAGTTCTTTCTGGTGTACGTTGGGCGTTAGGATGGTGGTATCAGA
This sequence comes from Leccinellum albellum, assembly GCA_038090015.1. Taxonomy (NCBI): domain Eukaryota; kingdom Fungi; phylum Basidiomycota; class Agaricomycetes; order Boletales; family Boletaceae; genus Leccinellum; species Leccinellum albellum. The sequence continues at coordinate 19,408 of JBBPLX010000061.1, forward strand.
TAACAATATTTCAAAATGCATATACTCACATCCTTGAGGGATGATGATGTTGGTAAAACATTATGCAGATTGTGGAGGGTGATTGTCTTGTCACCTACAGCTACCATATCATAGTGTGCCGAGATTGCCATGGACCAGACAGGATGGTGGCAGTCAATGACAGGTCCGATTTGTTGATGCGTTGTAGTGTCCCAGAACGAGACCGAGGAGTTGGCCGATACTGCTATGCATGCGTTGTCACATGCTAACGCTAGCGTGATGCAACTGATTTCGTCATTGCTGTGAATAGACCATTGCGAGAGCGTCGTCCTGGAGGACACGTCGAGGCAGTGAACGTTGCCATCGTAAGACGGGACAAAGAGTTGTTTTCCATCGCCCGTCCAGGCGAGGGGTAGGTTGAATTCCGAGTTGACTTCGATTGGAAAGTCTGCGAGGAGGGTGCCATCAAGACTATCGTAGATCCGGACAGACTCGCATAACCACGTGGCAGTTGCAATGAATTTGCTATCCGGTGAGAACTTGACCGTGACTAACTCATCGTCATGTTGCAAAGGGCCGAGCAGTCGCTCCCATGAGGGAAACGACCAGACACTGAGCGTCTTGTCATGCGATCCAGTCGCGATTTTCGTCCCGTCAACTGAAACGTCCAACGCGAATACCCGTCTGTCGTGTGCTTTGAACTCGTTCACCTTTTCGAAGGTCGTCGAATTCCACACCACAACTTGACCACTCTTCGTCCCAGCCACGACCCACTTGCCGTCTCGTGACGCGACAAGATCGAACACGGAGCTTCCAGCATCTATTGACACCCCCACCTGCATGCCATCTTCCGCCCGCCATCGTTGAATCTTTCCTTCGCTGTCACCACTCACGACTTCCTTCCCACTAGCGAGAAATGCGACCGAATACACCGAATCGGAATGGTCGATTTTGATAGGCTTCGGGTCCCTTTGGTTAACCGTGACAACGCCGGGGGTAAATCCCCCAATGTCGTCGACCATTTCTTGGTCCACATCAATATGCAACTTTCAATCCTCGTTTGCAAGGTGATCACCTTTGACAGACATTGCTCTCTGGTGTGACTAGAGGTCGGTCGATTTTCTGCCTGGCTAGCTATGTTTTGTTAACGTCGTCGATCGAATGTCTTGTCGACCTACTCACCGCTTCAGTTCTTCTACTTCAAGCGTCTATTGGAAAGTATGTGACTGGGTTGGCGATTGGCGCTATGCAGCGGAAAAAAAAACCGCACAACCACCAGGCTGTGCTCTTGGCGATTGCTTCCGCCCACGTGCACCCTCTACCTTCGACTCCGAGGGTGTCGGGTCTACTATGAGATCATCAGGGTTGGTGATAAAGCACTCGCGACCTATATCCTTGTTAGTTATATTCTCACGCGGCTCCAGCGCTCCTTGAAAGCTTGACTTCTCACCATCTTCCAGGCTGACCTCTGGCTGACAGCCGCTAGCGCGGTGCAGCCTCAAAGACCCAGCGGGACAGGGATGGAATGAGAAATGTAAAAATCGTAGCTGCAGGATAAGATGGTAACCAAGATTTGAGCATGGAAGCTGACTGGGGGGAGTACTCTACACTTCCCAGTTCGGGGTGGGAACCTCGGCGACCTACCTGGAGGCCATTAGCATGAACTGCCTAGGGGCCTACCCCTTGAATTAGCAGGCATCAACACAAAATACGCGTAGTGAAAGAAATCGAAAAGATTGACGTAATAAGATTCTTACCCGAGGTGTTTCGACTCGGAGTAAGCGATGGATTCCGCCTTCAAGCTTCAATCATAAGCGTATATGAATCACCAATTCGAACGATCCCGAGGTCTTCGACGCGGTACTAGCATGACTGTACGGAACAAATGATCGACTTGTCCATGATGTCTTTCGCATCGAAGAAAGAGGCTTGCAAATGTCTACCCAGATGAAACGCGGGCGCGAAAGATAGACTACAACGTGAACTTGAAAGGGAAAAATGATACATTGTCGGACGATCAGAATGGCAGACGGGAGAGAAATATGAAGCACCAACTCGATATAACACTCCAATACGGCCGCCTTGAAGTATTTTGTCCGTCTTTCAATCTTCAAGCTTCAACGTTCAACCCTTTCAAAATATATCAGCCTACCGGATGGGACTCTGAGTCATGCTTAGTCTCGAGCCGTTATAGGAAATTTAGGTAAACACGGGAAGCAGATGTTTCCTATAACAAGCGCCTTCCTAGAACGGCTCGAGACGCTTGGGGAGGGTTGTCGTAGGACCCCGCTGTACCGTGACCCCACGCGTAACGTCAACTTATGTAAACGTTCAACGTTCCGAGTCAACTTTGACATTCACAACGAGCAGGTAGAGAAAAGAAATGCTCCCGATGGAACCACCCGATGGCCTGAGCTTAGGCGGCATGTTTCCTGCCCTCATGTACTCCACGGTGAGTGCGGTTTCCATCAGCTCGACTCTCGGTCACGCGAACACGCCCTGGGCCGAGCGTCCGTCATTGTTTACTCGAAACCTGTTCCGCTTTCAAGCTCGAGGGACTGCATGAAGGCGTCAGAGGTCTCGGACTACATACATGAGCTGCTACTATGTGGGGGCCTCTGTGTCGTCGACGATGATGGTCGGGGGGTGTCATATGTTTCTATAGCGACAACCTCGTTAAGTCTAACGGGTACACCGATGCTCGGTTCCGATGTACCGAGTTCGCATCGGAGGCCAGGCAAAGGATGAATCAGCTGGGAGAGATGAAATCATTATGACATACCCATAATGTGTGTACATACCTCGGTGAGACTCTTTCTTTGCTGTGCTATCGACGTTGGGCGGGCGCGAGGCTTGGTGATCTGCGCTGCATGCGGTGACAAAGAGAGACGAACGAGTAGCGTACCTATCTGTTAGGGAACGCTTATAATTTATTCAGCGTAAACAGATCTCAGTCCAGGCTCGACACCTCCAGACACCTCAGTGCTCACTTGAATTCTGGAGTCGTAAGTTCGGGAGTTGTGTTCAGGTTGATCACAATATTAATGGAGGTGGCAAGCCGCGCAAGGTCCATCATGATGAAAGACATCAACCAACGTGGTGGCTCGGCGCGATGACACGCTCGAGCAGCAGTGGGAGACACAGTTCCCGATTGACGTTCGGGACAGGTAGGGTTTCTCTGGGTCCAGAATGCCGTCCATTTGCATTATTGATGTATCATGAGCTGAATTGTTTCGGGCGTCTTCGACTGACTTATGTTTGCAGGGCCTGCATTTGGAATCGCCGTCGTACAATAGTCACACGATCATAATGCCCTCCCCCGTAGTATAAAGTACAATTTAAATGTAACGCTCAGCGCGCCATCGTCTGCTGTCCGTCTGAGTTTTGCTTTAACCGATCGACCAGTGATGCATCAGGCGCATTTGCAGCGGGTATCTCTAACTTGGTTGTGCTTTCCTTTTTGCTCGTCTTCGAGTCACCCTTGAACCCTACATAATACACTCTCGATTGATCTCCGCCGACGGAATTACCCTAACCGCAGTTAGCGATCGAAGTTCGTGATAAGCCTGAGGAACCAAAAGGATGTCCACATATAGAAGCGTCAAAGGAAAGAAGTGAAGTTTCCGGTTTAAAGACAAAGGCAAAGGGCACGCGGAATGCGTTCCTTGCACAGGGTTCGAGTATTAATATTATAACACTCAACATGACTCACAAAGTAGAGGCTGAGGGTGTGTACGCTCGCCAACGCCGCAATCCTCAGGGGGTATTCCACGGTCCTCGTTTCACCTTCGAGAAGACAAATATCGAGATGGGGCTTCGTGTCCTCTGCATCCGCAAAGTCGATAATGTTCGGGTAGTTGGCGAAGAGCTTGAGGTTCCGTGGTGTTGACTCACCGCGTCCTATTTCGGATCGTGACAGCAGAGCGCAAAAGATGACGAAGAGGCGGTGCGTGAATGGAATAATTGGGGATGGGACATGAAAAGAAAGCCCCAAATAAGTGTGAGCGATCACAGTGTGGTGACGAGAGGAAAGACAAGGAAGGTTGCTTTACCGAGTTTGAGCACGATAGACTTGATGCGTACATTCTGTGAAAAGGGAACGTGTATGATAATCTACAAGGGCAGGGCTGGGATGATGTCATCTGCTACAGGTTCATCTCAGTTCGTCCTCACCTGGTCATCTACACCCGAATCGGCGAACTGGGTCGTATCCTCGCGGTCTGACCACGGTTTGATGAGTGCCTTTGCCTGCTCAGGAACGGCAAGATTCAGTCCGTGCACGCTAGGTGTCGTCGTGCGGGTATTAATAATGAGCTCTGTGAGAGGCTCTGGAGGCTGCGGAGGCTTACTTGTCCCGATCTATGTAGCTAAACAGGTTTGAATGTTCTGTGCCCTGCAGGTCTATAGCGGGCGAATTCGAGCCTTGGTCCGACATGTTGAAGTCAACGTTGCACTTCCAAAATGGGTAGTCACATCCAAACAAATTTGGTCTCTTTTTCTGACCTGCTTCAAGAAAAATGAACAGGCTCACAACGGGTCTCGCACCTGCGTTGCGGAGACCTTCACGTCCATGGTCGTCGCGTATTCTTGCTCACAGAGTATGTATATGCCATCCAAGAGCCTATTCCACGCCCTCGTCCTCAGGCAAGGCACCTCAGACCGCACAGGCAGAGCCTTCTCCGACCCCAGTCAGCACCACTTCAAACGCGCAGAAGCCTGCCTCCATACCCGGGATACACCTTGCGGATATCCCTCAGGACGGGTTCCTTCCAGACCTCATGCAGTATGACAAACTTCTCGACGAACACTCTGTCGCAGACTACCCCCCCACCCAACGCGCGCCTTTTGCCAACCGTGTCATCGTCCGCAACGATCCCTCTATGATTGTCGGGAACTTTTACGACACCTCTTCATCTCCCTCTCCTTCTCATCTCGACGCGCTCGATGAGCAACGCGAAGGAATTCAGGACGAGGACTTCGAGGCTGAGGAACTCGAGGAGGCGGACGACGACGAGATGATGAGCAACATCCACGGCTCAACGACAAGCGAGTCCCCGCTTACACCGCAGCAGGTCGCCAAACTGCATGTCTACCCACTCCTCATGCGCCGCGTCACGCAGCAGACGGGGAAGGGCAAGATCCACTCGATGTACTCGCTTGTCGTTGTCGGCGACGGGAACGGCCTCGTCGGATATGGAGAGGGCAAGGACGAGGAGGCCGCGGTCGCGCGCGACAAGGCGCTCGCCAAGGCACTCCGGTCAATGGACTACGTCGAGAGGTTCGAGAAGCGGACGTTTTGGACCGAGATCGAGAGCAAGTTTGGGGGGACTAAGATCATCTTGCGGCCGAGGCCTGTAGGGTTTGGGTTGAGGTGCAACCCAAATATACACCAGGTTCTCAAGGCAGCTGGCATCAAGGATGCTAGTGCAAAAGTGTGGGGGAGTAGGAATCCGCTCATGGTCATCAAAGGGTTATTTAGGATGCTCCAGGCTGGACACGCGCCGTTGGGCATGGGAGATGGCATCGGTGGTGGTATGAGGCGATTGGACAAGGGGAGTGGATTAAGAAATAAGAGTGCGATTGAGAGGGACAGGGGAAGAAAAATGGTGGATCTAAGGACGTTTTGACCACGCATCCATTCTATGGTGTTTCACTCTACTAATAACATTAGATACTCCCTGATCCATTGTCGAACGACGCCCCCCTTACTAGACTTGGTCTGCTGGGGCCAGATCTTGGTATAGTCACGAAATTCGCATGCCTACAATGCACGGAATAGCTGGCAAGCCTCAAGAACCAGGTCTGAGGCTAAACGAACCGGAAACATTCTTCTCGATCGCCGCTAGTGGTTTCGCCCGCTTCTAACCTACACACACTTTTCGCAAAAGTATTCTGCGGCCTATTATTTCGTCCTTCCCGAGTAACAATTTTTCCGGTATAGTGTCGGTCTGGGTCAAGAATCTTACATGGCACGTGTGCTTTCTAAACGGCAACATGCAGGGCCGACGTTCCGCACACCGCGTGTCACGTTTTATCGCCCTTCTTCCGTTCAGACGTTCGTTTCAAAGATCACCTGCGACGCTCGTGTTCAGTGCCGAGGCTCAGATAACACGAGAAACGCGCCCTCCGCGGACGGCAGCACAAATTCGTAATCCAGAGGACCTGGCAGTAAGGGTCGCACTCACCCCTTCGTCAGCGATTAGCGCCAGTACGAGTTAAAGGAGGCTGCGCATCGCGTGCCGTCCCTCAGTATCAGACATATGACGTGCACCTTTCAGGATTGTTTCAGGATCGTCAATCAGGCGCATGATAGCATGCATATTCCTCGCTCCCGTGGCCTTGAATAAGGAAATGATCCGACCCTACAACTCTCGGCTCCGCGGATTACTTCCCTGCTAGGATATTCGCTGAGCCGGATAGGGGGTGAATATGATCAATGATCATCGAAGTTCAACACCTGCGCCTTCATGCATCATACATCATATTTCGCGACCACCCTGGAAAGGCGACCGTCAGAAGTAAGTACCTACGCACTTGGTGGGGGTCATTATGTAAAACCGCTCATATTGTCTCTCGTGGCGAGCCAGCGGCCCAGTAAGAGAATCCGAGTTTGGTTAGACTGGGCCGTTTTTGACGCGCACCATGGTGCGAGACATGAATCACAGGGGTCACCGTGGCATCAGCCAATCAGATGCCCTCTAAACCAGACAGGCTACGTCCTGGTGTAAGTTCAACTTTCGCGAGTGCTCATCACCCACTAGTACAGCGCGTCGCAATAATTAAATGCCCCAGACGGCGGTCCTGCAGAGTGATCTTGGATCAGCGGTAAGTTGTAACTGAGAACGCACCGCGCATGCAAGTAACCATCGATCTAGGTGGAAAAGTCAATTAGTGGCCATCGATGACTACTCAGCACTGTTCTACCCACTAACTAGATATGCGTCATTCCGTGGATACCACGGTGAAATCATAAATGTATCGTTTGTTATTTTCTGTTGTTCCAGGTGAGTTATTTGTTTTAGTAGAATGTAGCAGAAGCTAAGCCAAGTTGAATGCGCGAGAGCTTCGATATGATACCCGCCCCACGGTGGCCTCGTTGAAATAGTAGGCCACAACAGACCCCGAAAACATCCGGATTCTCCGCGGACTATGTTTTGCTGGGCTGCGTGACTCCTGGACTCAGTCTGAGACATGTTCGCAGTGTCCTCGAGTCAACTATGGCTTCTCCAGGCACTCGTTCGATCAAGAACTTGTCCCTCACTCCCTCCGCTTCGTCTGGTTCCGCACTACCTTACAAATTCAGCGGGAGAAGGGAAAATCTGGTGAGATGACGACGTCGTTCCGTGACTCGGTCCGGCTATTTTTTTCCAGGAATCTTAGTCCACTTGGAGTCCGGGCAAGGCGAATCACACGTGTATGGTGGGCATCCGCCGCAGCCCGTCCTGGGCCGCACCCTTTTTCTCCTGATAACCATCCTCGGGAAATCCCGCATTTGGGGGAGCTGAGCACCCCGCAGGTCGGAAAATAAATCAACATTTATACAGTGACAAGCTGGGTCCAGAACTTTGGACATGTTCAATTAATTGAAAGATATCCCGACAACCCGCCATCTGCCACCACACTGTCTCCAGTGGCCGGAGAGTCACCGTCATATAGTATGTGGCGATCGACTCAAGGCACCAATAATTTTACTTGGTAATACGATTGGAAATGTCACCATTACGTCGTACCACGAAGTGTATCATTGCACCCGAGTCAAGTCTTGCAGCCCCGATTAGTGGTCCCGGTCCGACGCCGCGGTCGATACCGATCCCGTCCTCCCATCGCGTCTGGCACTGACTCCAGACTCCATGATCATCGAAAACCTTGAAATCTTGCCTACGTCGAAACCAAGTTTAGTTTCCCTACCAGCGGCCCGCCTGCCCGTCTGTTCCCTTTGAGCCCCTGATACCATTACCAGAGACCCGGCTTGGTGACCAGACTTCAATTCGTAATCGCAGACCTCGATAATACTGGCAGTGGATCAGTGGTCTTCGAACTGGATTCAAACCGTAGGATGACGCCGATGATTAATCTGAGACTAACGTTCTCAGCCCAGGCTGGTAGCCGATGTGGGAGTGCTGACTGCACAGTGCTGAGTGTCGACTAGCGCGGTAGGCCTAGACTTGTAACGCTGGCTAATCAATAATTTCTATATTAGGTTCCATGTTCCATTCGAAAATGTCTCGGTGTGACACCCACGAATTTTCGACCCCTATCTCCCCGGATGCCATAAACGAACAAAATTGCGGTACCCTGTTTTCTGGAAATGGAAGTAATGACTTTGCGTCCATTCCACTGTTCCAGAAAAATTTGGAGCCTGTTTTGGAGTTATCGTCGTTATGAGCGCTCCAACGAACTCCACGAATCAATCACATGCGCAGTTTGGGTTAGCGTCGTCGATCATATCATGAATTTGATTCATAGAATGCAAGCCGGGTTTCTTCGTACACCAGGTACTGATACATACGAACGTTACACTTGCTGTGCAAATGAAAGAGAAGATGGGTTTACGAAATGGAGAAGAAGAAGATAAGAGAACAAAGAAACAAAAAAGAATCGAAATCAGATCATGGTCGCGAACGTCGAAGTGGCTATAAATTCGCCAATGTGGAGACGTTGGTGAGGAAAGATGGAGATGAATGAAAAATGCACAGGCTTTTTGTACAAACGTGATGGTTTCGAATCGTTCTATAATGCAGAGGATTGTCCAACCCTTGTCGTGCGGTGCGATTGCTGTATGTGTCACCGAGGGAAAGGGACAAAAAAAGAAGAAGCGAGCGAGCGGTGAAGAGGAATTCATAAAGGAAATGGACGAGTGCGAACTCGCCTACGCCGCCCCAGCGGTAGCAAATAATTTCGCTGGAGAGAACCAAGGACGTCTCGTTCGGGGTCGCGCAGCCTGTCGACATTGTTCGTAGAGCCGAGACGTCGCCGCCGTCGCCGACGTGGGCTCCGAACTGGGTGAAGGCGTGCGGCGCCACGATGAAGTAGGACTCGAGGTGAAAAAGGAGTGGAACGGAAAGGCGTCCGTAAAGGAGCCTCTCCTGCCTCGATGATCTTCTTCGGCACTGCCGGGCGGAGTCCGTGGGGGTGACGGACCACGGGGAAAGGAAAATCGCCAGAGAGAGGACGACCATCGCTTTGCTTCACTTCCACTCCCGTTAGCAGATCGAGGTATCGGAATAGGCACAGGTGAACTAGGGCGGGGGAGAGGCCCAGAAATGCCGTTGGGGATGTGCGGGGGTTGGGAGGGGAGGGGAGGAAGCGTGGTCTTCAGGGTGCCTATGGCACCGTGTGCATCTTGCCGACAGGTACTTATGACTGCACCAGGTCCATACGGATTCATAGCTTTAGTTACAGCGGAATCGCGACGCCAAATGGCCAAGTGGGCAGGCGAGGTATCTTGCAGCATCTTCTTGGATGCGATGTCTAGGTCTAGACCCACCACGCTCTCAGCAGAGGACGACAACATCGTGGACGGGTATGACGACAGGTAATCGGTGTCTGGGTAGTCCCATGAGGTCGAATCGATGTGACGGCTACCAGGCGTTGCATATACACCCAGATCCACGCTGGAAGGCATAGCCGATGTCCAAGGGAGAGAGACCTTTGACATGGAGTCGGGGGAGGGAAGGTAGAAGCATGAGGAGAAAGGAGTCGCGCTTTCGACGGCGGTGTGCATGGAGGAGAAGGTGGTGCGCGTACTATTGCTCCCCGTGAAGAATATTCGACGGCCACAATCGGTGTTGATTTTGAGAGGTTTGGAGGGACCTAGTGTTGGCCTAGTGCGCAACATGCTGATGCCCTCTGGCGTGGGAGGAACCGAGGGAATGGACCCAGATGCAACAGGGGATAGCGGAGAGAACGTGGAAGGTGGGGTGCGAGGGGCCTCGTATATTTTGAGAGAATCGAGTACAGCTGACGACGGTGAGCGTATCGACGACTCGATAGCCCACGTTGCATTGCACGATGAATATTGCTCGTCCCACATTTGATCCCGAACGGAGTGCCTAGCGAACTCCATCTCCGAATCGCTGTCCTTGCTCCAGCGAGAACGGAGATCGGTGGGATGGTCGGCGGGAAGGTCTCCAGGAATCGAGGAATCCGAATCGCTTTCGATATCGACATCGATTTCCCATGCACAGCGTGCCATGCTTCCTTCGAAGATTACGCCTTGTGCGTAGAAGTGATCCACTTGCTGTATCGCAGCCCTAACCTCGGATAAAGTGATACGCTGAGGCCAGTCCACCTCCAGCATGCGACAGAGAATGTTGTTCACTTCGGCAGAGATGGGAAGAACGGTGGGAAGAAAGTTGAGGGGATCCTGGAGGTACGCCTGAAAAGTCGGGTCTGTCGATGATGCTGACTTCCAAGGGTTGCGACCGGTAGCGAGGTTCAAGAGGATGATGGCGAGAGACCAAATATCATTATGTAGGGGGGAGTAAGACCCTGTTGGTGCAAACCCGCCGCCTTGGCATTCTGATGGGCAGGTATGAGCCACGCAAGCAAAATCGGGGATGATATACGCACCTGGGCTCATGTGGTAGACGCTACCGGTGCGGAACTCCTCGCTAAACCTATCGGTAGTAGCAAGGCCGAAATCAGTGATGGCGACCCGGAGTCCGTCATCGAAGCAGAGAACGTTCTCGGGTTTAAGATCCCGGTGATAAATCCCGAGCGAATGGCAATATTCGACGGCATCAAGAAGCTGAAGGAAAATGTGTTTAATAAGGTGATCTTGGCCGAGGTAGCGACAATGATGCAAGATCTGAGAGAAGAGGTCTCCGTCGGAGGCGTAGTCCATGACGAGGTATGTGTAGTTGTGCTCTTCCACAACCCGGTGGAGGGTGACAACGTTTGAATGGGCTGATGCAAGGCGGTGAAGGGCTATTTCCCGCATGTGCAATTGGCGCTGACGGGAGCCGCTGTGAGTCTGGGAACTGATGAGACACTTGACGGCGTAATTGCGCGAGAGTGGGTCTACGGCACGGTAGACGACACCGTAGCCACCTACGCCAAGGACCTCGACGAGTTCGAGGGTGTCGTTGTCGATGAGCGTACCCAGGGCTGGGGGAGGTGGGGAATTCGCGGAGGACTGCTTGGCCGGCATCCTGGGAAGACCCTGCAACGACGAGTGGGGGGAGTTTGACCTGGCGGTCGAGAAGGGAGCGTCCGAAGACGAGGAATGTGGTGGTGAGCTGTGGGAAGTAAGAACGAAGAGCGAGTTACGCAGGCCGGCAATTTAAGAGAGTGAGGGGCCGTTGCAGCGTGGCAAGCATGAGGCAGCCAGACCCCCAGTTGGAAGCGGCTGTTAGTGATAGACGAGCGGAAGGGAAGGAAACCTGCAGGAAGGTTCGATAATGACATCGAGGCAGGCCACGGCTTTTCTATCGGCAGTGAGCACAGGGAGATCAGTCATCATTTCAATATCGAGGTATTGGAGGACAACCCCTAAAAAGGCAGGAGCGGGGCGGGGTGGTGGAGCGGGTTGGGTGTACAAATTGGGAATGTGCAATGATCAGCACGCCAAGCTGAATATACCTGTTAAACAGTCAGACACGGTCGTGCAGAGTTTATGGGCTCTGTCAGCCGGCAAAAAGTGGCCGACGCGGCGGGGGTGAAGGAAAAACAATGATACGGAAAACGGAAAATCAGCGAAATGGAAATTCTGCGTTTGTAAGTTGATCAGTGATCGGGCTAAGTCAAGTTCTGCTAATGCGTAGTCGGTCAGCAACTGGACCCCTGGGCACCTGCTCATGTCGCCTGAAGAGCTCAACGTTCAACGCACGCACCCAATGATTGAAAGTTTTGAACCAAAACGCTGCGAGCACGACGACACAGCAACTCGCGCTCTGAATATAGAAAATAATGAGGCATGACGAGTGCAAGCGCGTATGTAGATAACGTAGCTAGGATGCTGTTTGGAACGCGCTCGCTGCGTGTACAATGAAAGCCACGTGACTAGAACGCGTCGCGCGTGAGCTGTGCGGCGGGTCGGAGCGGGCGGGGTCTCAAAATGGTAAGTGAGAGTTTAAATCGTAAGCGAGCGTGAACGCAGTTCAATTTCTCTTCCTCAACGTGTTGCACAGCGCCCACACGCGTGTTCACCTCCTACTATCCACATATGTCTCTCCGCTCTTTCACGGTCTTTCAGGATATCCCATCAGACCACAACGACAGCGATGCATCCACCGTCGTCCTCTCACCTACCACATTATTATCCACCCTCGCCGCTATCGAAAAGGAGAACCTTCACCCAGTCACCGGTCAACGTACCGGTCCTACCGTGGGCTCTGATGCAAAGAAGAGAAAGTCTGCCCCTCTCACAACCAAAGCGCTCACGGATTCGTCCTCTAAGAAGCACAAGGAACTAAAGGAACAGCCTAAGAAGACGCGAAAACCCCTCAACTCCTCTGGAAAGTCTAGAAGCTCTGACACGAGGAAGAGCACCTCCAGGTCATCTCGTTCCTCTCGCAAGGCCTCTCCCCTACCACCAGTCGCCGAGGAACAGGCGCCGCAACCTCAGCCACCGCGTCTCTCCACTTCGCAGCTTGACGTCGACTCTCGGTGTTACGAGTTGACCGTCTCGCCTTTGGCAGATGTCTCCGAAGCCTACGATACAACTCGTGCGGGCAGCCAAGAGTCCGACGTACATACGGAACGGGTCCGTATACACATCATCTTTTATCTGTAGGTCCTGACAGTGCTCCAGGAACAGTCAGTTGAACCCGCTATCCGTGACCATTTCTCTCCTCGCATGGCCAACAAGCCTCTCCAATCAAACAGCACTACCGATGATCTATCTCGTCAGACTAGCAACCACTCAACGCCCGAACGTCAGCGCATCTACTCCGCCTTCACCTTTTCCTCACCCTCCCCTACCTCACAACGCTTCAAGCAAGCCCACTTATCGCCAACACGGCATAGCTCACCCGTTTCCCCAATTTAATATCTACTCATCTTTCCAAAACATCACCATGGAATTATGAGCGATTTTCCAAAAGGATACCATTGCATATTTGTGTATATCATCACTTCCATCTATTGCAAGCATCTCCACATCATCTCTACGACCGAGCATATGATTGTCCAACTTGTTTCTGTGTGTTCCTCGTCTGGTTTGCTCGCTTTGTTTTTGCTTGTCGTTTTGCGATCCCAACATATGGTTTTTGTTGGCCTGGGCCTCAAGCGCATACTTGTACTACCGGACATGCATCAATCTAATCCATATCCATGGTTTCCAATAATGCAGTTCTGGTTGGCGTCCCTTATCTTGACTAGCATCTGTACTCTGTTCGAACGGACATTGCTTGTTACCGTTCGTTGTGTTCACGCGATCAATGCGCGTGCTATGTACTAGTTCTGAAAGTAGACTAGCGTGTTACCAACTTACGAAGTTACACACGGCCGCCACTGATGCAACGTTACATACCCTCAGTGACCTTGTAAACCTTAAGCTTGTAAACAACGCTCAGTACTCAGTCATCATGGGCATGGTCCGCAGACTTACATCGGCTCTTGAAATCCCTCGTGATCCGAACCTCACTCTAGCCCAGCATTTAATCACCGTGAGTACTTGTCGCCTTTCGCTCTCAGTTGCTCCAATTGAACTTGATCGTCTTTCAATTTCGGCACTCCAGAATGAAGACTTGCTGCCTGTAGTCCCTGAGAAGAGGACCTGGCGTGGATTCAACTATGTCGCATTGTGCGTCATTGTTTTCTTCTACTCGCGCTGTATGATTCATGTCCAATGGTGTCTTGGCAATATCATATAGCTGGGTGGCAGACATGTTCAACATCAACACGTGAGTCGCTCGTGTAGCGTAGGGTTTACTAACTCAAATCCATGAAACCGTTCTCTCTTTCAAAAAATCGAGTTGGATGATCGTGTCTTCCATGATCCAGTTGGGTATGTCCTGGTGGCAAGCCTGGATATGCGTCTGGGTCGGGTTCGCCGTCGTGACCCCGTTCTTGGTCTTGAACGCGCGTCCGGGCGCAGTGTTCCATATCACATTTCCGGTTGTCATCCGCACGAGCTTCGGAGTCTTTGGAAGTCTGTGGTGCATCTTCAATCGTGGCGCAATGGCCTGGTATGGCAATATCCACTCGCAACGCCTCCCTCCGTGTGTTGAAATGAAATTGTAGTGTATGGTATGGTGTGCAAGCAAGCATCGGAGGGACGTGCGTGTTAGTGATGTTACGGGCTATCTGGCCTAGTGTGAATACCATTCGTGAGTGAATCCATACTTTCGAGTTTGGGGTATTCACTTATTAACAACCACTGGGGATACAGCTAATTCGCTTCCAGCCTCGTCTGGAACGAACACTCGTGACTTTCTGTGCTTCTTCCTTTTCTGGCTCCTATCGTTGCCGTTGATATGGTTCCCCTTGCACAAGATGTTCGTAAGAGAATGTTCCTTGCTTCTGGACTGAGTTCTCGGCCTGACGCATATGCATGTGTTCTGGAAAACTTGTAGTCGCCACTTCTTCGTAGTGAAGATGGTCGTGACCCCCACCGCAGCGATAGTGTTCTTAATATGGTGTATTGTCAAGGCACACGGGATAGGTCCAATCATACACCAACCTTCGTCCATTCATGGATCCAATCTGGCCTGGGCCATGGTCGTGAGCCTCATGTCGTGCATCAGCAACACGGTCACGCTTCTCACGTGAGCACCTCATCACAAAATCTACTTCCTCGGAGCTTGATGCTCCATCTCACGCTAAAAAAATTGGAAACAGAAACGCACCAGACTTTGCATCCAGAGCAAGGACGCCAGCGGCGGCGTTCTGGCCACAGCTTTTCGCCTTCCCCTTGGCCTCTTCTGTCGTGTGTTTGATCGGCATCCTCGTTAGCTCGTCTTCGCAGGCAATATATGGAGAAGCCATCTGGTCGCCCATCGATTTGCTCGGCCGGTTCTTGGACGACAGTCCCTCTTCCGCGACGAGATTTGGGGTGCGTGTCGTTTGTACCTTTTGTATTTCTTGCTACGTTTCACTTCACTCGTCATCGTCTGATCCGACGCGATGAGCTGACCATTGAAATATTGACCTTTGCTGGGCTCCCAGGTATGGTTCATCTCCGCTTCCTTTGTCATTGCACAGGTGAGCATATCTGCGATGTGGCGCACTACTATACTATATTTACCATCATTCGTGACACGGGATCAAACCATGCACGCGTCGCCAGATGGGGTACGTCTTGCTTCCCTTCATGCTTCGAATCGTAGTCCGTAAACGGCGATTCATGATTCTTTTGTATTCCCACTCGATTTCAATAGTAAATGAGTGATGGGGTGGTGGTTCGCATTTGTGCTCCCTACTTACGCATTTGCGCCCTAGGACAAATATATCCGCCAATTCAATTTCGGCCGGATGCGACCTGACCGCACTATTTCCTCTGTTCATTGTGAGCATCGCATTCTCTTTTCTAGTCCGTTATTCCCGAAAATTATTTTCCAACGCACGATGTTGTGTGATGGCATCGATTGATTGACGCTAATTTCCTAGAACATTCGACGTGGGGGATATATTGCAGCCATCGTCGGACTATGCATGTGTCCGTGGAACTTGCTGAAGAGCAGCAATACGTTCACGTCTTATCTGTCAGCGTATTCCGTCTTCTTGAGCTCCATCGCTGGGGTGATGGTGAGTCGTTGCTGTTATTGACCGTTGTTTATTGATATAATTCTGGGATTTGCCAAAAATTAAAATGTTTTTCGAATGGTGGATTAGGTGACGGAATACTACCTGATCCGCAAGGGACACTACAACGTTGTCGATTTGTACCAGACAGGGAAGGATACCTGGTACTGGTATACCTATGGGGTCAACTTTCGGTGAGTTTTCCCCTCCCTAGTGCTGGGGAGTAGTTCATAACCCCTGATTAACGACAACTTTTTCATGCAGCGCCTACGCCGCCTACATCACTGGTATCTTGATTAACGTCGTCGGGTTTGCTGGCGCGAGTGAGTCGTACTTTATTTTCACTGCATTGTTTCTCATCGTCGTACCTTGTCTCCGCTGCGACACTCCGATGTCTCCTGTGATCCGGAATAAAACGCACCGGATCATCTTGGTCAATACGTATTTGAACGAACGCGAATTCCCATGACATTTGTGTGCAATTTCTGTATCCCCTTTTCCTCCTTCAAACAACCAAAAAAAAGCTGGTCGTACAGTACCGACCGCTGCCACGCGTATCTACGAACTCTCGTTCTTCACCGGATTCGGGGTATCCGCGATCGTGTATTACGTGCTGAATCAGATTTTTCCCGTCGTGGGTGCGGCGGCCGTGTTTGAGGAGGTGGACGTGTCGGGGTATGAGTGGGAGGTATCAGAGAAGGGAGACAGGAACCAAAGTGTGTAGATTGGTGTTCACTACAGTCAAGTATCATTAGGTCGTTGGGCGACTCGGTTTGGAGGAGAATTTCCTTTTCTGTGTATGTGTTCGGGGATGTCCGGTGGATGATGTCACTCGACACAGGAGGTACTACAATCTACGCCTGCACAAAACAAAGATGTCGTCTGGTACACAGTCTCCACCGCTTGAAGCAACGGGATCCCATATCCCAATGGGCGTGTCGTCCATCGATGGGACATGCTCTAAACCCATGAAGGACACCGAACAACGCGCAGGTAGGCTACATTCGATCTCTACTAGGAAGGCGCGTGTTCTGATGCAACTTTCGTGATGCTATGCAGAATACTTTAGTGATGCGGTAGGTTACAATTCAGAGGTTCAATATATCCCTTTCATCTAGCAAAATCATCTAGGTCAAGGAGCATTATGCGAAGCACGGCTCATCCACTCATAAATCAATTCCAGGGGAGGAGGGGACGCAGACAAAGTGAAGAGAGCGGTTTGAATTGACCTCCCTTCTAATGGGGAGCGTCATATCCATGTTGTTGTTGTTGTTCCATACTGTACAATCAATCAGTCCTCGAATATGACGAGCTACGGTTCTATGCAACTACTTCCACCTCTACTTTGGCACGGTGCTCTCCAGATAGTTGGACCACCATAACTGGAAGTTGGAGCAACCCAAGTCGCTAACCAATCCCACTGTTTCCTCGGTGGATAAATGAGTGTCTCTAGGGCGCGCAACCGCATCTGCCGGAACGGAGCCGTCGCGGATGATGTGAGCAATGGGCAGATTAAGAATCTTCCCGAATATCTCGCAGATGTTGTACTTGGTGAAACATTCGTCTGCGGAGTAGTGCATGATACGGGGGAGCGGCTTGTCCAAATCTGTGTCTCGATCGTGAAGAGAAGAAAATAATGAAAGATAAAGGAGGAATGCTAACCGGAGAGACGAACGAGGAACGAAGCTATATCGAGGACGTTGGTAGGGTACCTTTGTGCGTAGTCGTCCATCTTGTAGATCTTGCCGGACTGATCCTGGACTACTTCGAGCAGGATGTTGATTGCACTGTCCGAATTCTTTGGTGCCGGCCCATAACTTCGTTGACAGATAAGGTCAAAATGGATCAAGTTACAGAACTCGAACGGGGGGCCACTTACAGCACAGGCACTCGAAGAATAACAGCTTTGGCGCCATTCACACCCAAGACGGCCTTCTCACCGGCAAACTTGGTGACACCGTATTCCTGCAACGGGTTCCCTTCGCTTCGCGGTTTGTAAGGAGGATTCCTGCCATCGAAAACATAATCTCCATTCCAGGGCACCTTCAGTGTGAGAAAACACGTTTATTAAAACAAGCAAGACAGCGCATACCCGTGGAAATGTAGACAAGGGTAGCGTCATTGTCCCTGCAAATTTCAGCCAGACGTCCCGGCACGTCTTGGTTGAGCTACACATATGCAGGGGAAATAATGGACGTTAATCCCCACAACTCGGCGAACAGCGGACATATGCGCGGACCTTGATCGCGGCTGCGGCGCCGCTCTGCAACAAAATATTTAATAAAGTCTGTTCTGATATTCGTGATGATAACGCTCTGCTTACTTGTTTGAATGCGTCTGGTCGTCTCTCGGCTGCGCAATGTATCACCCCTAAAACGCAGTGGGTTCTTCCCGTCAGCCATTCATGATGTGGTCATGGAATTCAACGTACAATCGAACTTGTGTTTGCTAAACAGCCCGCGAAGGGTCGCGCCTCCCTGGACGAGGAGATCGTCTGTCAAATCAAGTCTGACAAGCCCTTCTTTGACTTGCGAATAGGATAGGCCGACTACATAGACGCCTGTGCGCTGAAATGCGTTGTATACGGCAGTTCCCAAGACGCCAGATGCACCTAGTGATAGGGAATAGGATGAAGACCATATGGAAGAAGAGAAGCGAAACCTGTGACTAGGACACTCTTCATCGATTTGGGTGATCTTGCAATTGATTAGTGAGCGAGTGATTGAGACCGTGTAGATAAAGTCGATAGCGTGTGGATAGAATGACCGTTCGATCGCGAGAGTCTCAGTGCCAGTGTGCGTTTCTCAGGCTCAGGATGACCATTGGTCACTTAACTCCTTCAATGCATGCGAAGACTACCGGTGCACGGTGACCGGCAGAACTTGCAACAGTGGCGCGAGTGAGTAAATGGTTGCTCTCGAAGTCGGTTGTGGCAGTCCCCGACGGCCAAAGTCCGACCCTGAGGGGACAGTGCGTTCGGAAATTTTCACGACCCCAGCTGAAGTTGCTCTGATAATTCGGGCCTGGGCCATCTCCGTTTTCCAAAATCAGACTCATCAAGATTGCTTCAGCGACGGGCTATCTATATCACTGGATGCCTCCTGACGGCCGTCGTTTGGACAACTATAATAGGCTCTACGCACCTTTTATGGCCGCTGAATCGAGGCTCGCATCCGTCTAGACCACTCATCTTCAACTTATCCGATTCAGTGCGGCGATATCTCGCAGAATTCCATCGACGACCCCAATTGACGGGTATACCCACTTGGTCCCATTCGGAACGCGGGTTTTGGATGGTTCGATAAGGCTTATGGAACAACGGAGTTGGCGGTTCTCCAGGGTGGTTGAAAAGGGATGCCGGTTGATGCAATGGAGCAACCAAGGGTAAGCACGAGGATCGCATTCCCGATGATCATCACATTTTCTCATGTTGAACCGTATCCATAAGCTAGATATCCACTGGAGCAATCATCGAGAGAGACGTATGGTACGAATTGTTTCGACTCTCATTCAGATGTCTTTGTGCGGATTTTGAGTATGGCCACCTTCCTCATCACATTTTACTCATTCCATCCGATGACAAAGGGGTGCGAACAACCTTAAAACTTAAACGGTGTTCAACGGCGGATGGATCGTGAATATAGCTACGAGGATTGACTCTTCAGCAGTGTCGAGAATGCCTGTTCTCACCAGTCACCACGCTGACTGAAATTTTTGAATTCGCAGTACTTTTGGGGTAGAGCGAGTTCCTGAACCTAATACCCCGGAAAGTCATGTATGTGCAACGATTGCTGTACCCAGTCGGGATAGATTTTTACTCCTAGTTTCAGTGATGGTCATGCGATATGCATAAGCTGCGGAGTTGATTCAGATTGCAGTACACGTGTACAGAAGAAGCCTTTCTTCCGATGGATCTGCAAACACTTCAAGTCGTGCTATCGAGTCCATCCTCGTTTGGTTTAGCTCTCTCCGGTGACTAACAAAGCCGGGGCCGTTCTTTTCCCCATCAGTCACCTAACACACACTGCTTGTCAGCCAGCACGCTACTCTTGTAAATCCTCCTGCTAGATTGGCGAACTTGAAGTACTTCGAGATATGACCCTGGTTACTCTGCTGACAGGTAAAACTTCAGGGATGTCTTTTTGTACGCGGGGAGGCCCTACTATGACCTACAAGGGCAGTATCCTCAAATGATGGCGAAGGTATTATCACGAGGCTCGAGTGTCGTATCCACATTTGAGCACCCCAAGAATACTCCACAGGTTTCAATGCAAGTAAATCCGACTCCGGTTCGCACTACATACATGCATGTCACGAGATTTTACATCCCGTCGCACGCGCTGTCAGTATGGTGTCCTATGACACGCGACCAGGTTGACAACCGACTGTCGCCGATTCAGACCCCTCCTCCCTCACAAGCGGCCCATCAAACGTTAAAAACGGAAAACCTGCTACCGACGCTCATTGGTGCCAATGTGAGTGGGGGTTCGCGTCACGAAAACTCGCGTAGCTCGTTAGAACGTAAGGATCCAAGTCTGCGTGGCATAACGCTAATTGTTCGGCGGTTCCTTCCCGCGTCGCCGTAGCCCCCTTCCAAATCCAGTGGACAGCTTTGACATGGAGGGTCCGCAAGGGCTGACACATTTCTTCGGCCGCTTAGCACCTCGAAAATATTGATAGCCACGAAAGTTGGTTGGATTAACAACGAGCGTAGTAACCCAGCAATGAGTATGGCTCTCAGCTGAATTCATTCATTCTTTATTTACTTATTTTTATTTATTCGCGATTCAGATGGCTCAGTGGGGCTATGTGTGATTTCATCACATGGCTACGTGGATCGCCAGCGGCAACGCAGATTACCCAAGTCCTCTTAGCAGATGCCTGCAGGCACGAAATGCCCACGGTTATCTCTTTGCTTGGATGTCATATTGAGGTATGTAATCCGTTATAACGGCATGGCTGTCGGACAAACTTATATCAGGCCAAACGGTTTGAGGTCCTGGTCGCCCCAGGTGGGGGTTCCATCCGCAGGTCCTCTGTACCTCTCGAGCCTAGGATGATCACCCTCAAACCTTCGCTTGTCATGCAGTCCTCTGCGGCGCCCTCAAGCTACGTGCAGGCCGCAAGACCTGAGAGGCGACCCACACCTTCCTATGCTCATATCTCGTTCTTCCGGTAAGCGGGTGTGTCTTCCGCAAAGCTTTCACTCAAGCGTATCGTTTAGTTCCATACTTTTGGACATGCAAATATATAGCCCTTCAATTAAAGTTGTACAACAGTCTGGTCTAGAGGGCTCGCAACCTCAACCCGTGTTTGGCGAACATGACAAGATCGAAGGAAAGGTTATGCTTGATCCATGTTGCTCCCAAAATGGTCGCTTGACGATCACTGTGCGTTTCCCTCTTCTTCGTCTGTTTCGCCGACTGATAGAGAGTCAAGCTGGAAGGGACCTTTGAATACATGTCTGTCAAGAACGATCCAGGCGACGAGTGTTCGCACAATCCGACAGTCAGAAGATACCGAAACGTGTTTTTGTCCTCATCGGCTACCATTCCTATCTCATCTCCTCCCGAGCATCGATCAACCATCCGCGAGGCGCTCACTGTTCGAAAACGACCCAGTCAATCGAGCCTGAATAACGCCGTAACGTGCCGTTCTTGCGAATTCAGTCTCGATCTTCCTCGAGGGTCTCGGCCTGGCGAGGAGATTCCCCCGACATTCTTGTGCAAGACTCATGCCGGGGATCCGCGAAGACAATTGCGCGCGGAGGAACTCGAAGTCGTTTACCATGTTAAGGCGACCTGGGAACCGCCTGACGGGTCTGGGAGACAAGTTGTGTACGTTTGATATCAATGCAGGTGGGCAAAATAGAAAACTGACTATTTGTTCTCTCTTAGATTAGAAGTACCGGTACTTATCCAGCCGGAAGCCAATATTCAACCCTTGGATGGCTCTAATGTGGAACCGGATTCGTGGCTGGAGATGCCTTTGATTCCTGAACGACCGATCCCGTTCAACTGTGCAGTAAGTGATCATTCGTGGTTTGGTTTTGAAGATGAATGACACAGAAGGTGCCTTACTGCAGGTAACACTTCCCCGCCCCCACTCATTTTCTCGTTGTAGCTCTATCCCATATTATGTTGTGTTCTCGACCAACACCCGATCTCTGTCTCTTGTCCGGGAGATCGCCGCCGATGCATCCATAGTTGTATCCCTCGTCCGTAAAATTTCCATAATCCCACAGCGCACATCGCAGCAATTGCCGATTCTTCCGGACAGCCCACCAGCCAGTGATGAGTCGGACAGCCAAACGGCCCCATTCGCGTCTCGTTCTAAGCTGCTTAAACGATCAATCAGGTCGCCGTCGCGACCACTCACGCGGGTGGAATCTCCTTCCATCAGCAAAACGCTCTCGGCTGAACTCCCGTCAGACTCCCTTTCTGTCTTGCGGACTCTGCAGACAGAAGTAGTTGTTGGTTTCCCGAAACGTCTACGGGTGATGGGGCCGTCGCAAGCCGGTCCTGATGGACTGTTCAAGGGGATGGTGCAGCTGTCGAGGGACATGGTGCCTAGTGTGGATTGGCCTGGGATAAGCGTCAAGGTGAGGACCCTGTTGCTATGCACCGTGGCGGCGATTGAACGTATCCCACCCCTTTCTTATATATGTTCTATAGTATTACCTTGATGTTTCTGTCTTAACCGGTCATGACGACGTCAGGGCGCGCGTGCCCATCAAAATCTATTAGCACCAAGGCCTCGCCTCTCTTGTGGATGCGATGGAGTTAGCGATTCTTTGCTGGAAATCGATGCCGTTTCGGACTCACAGTTGACCTTTTTTCTATCTTTATTATTTCCTCAACTCGTATCTTAGACCATCCTGTATTGGGTTTATCAGTGGATAACTGGGCATTGTAAAGCATGTATTCCCTCGACTCTGTATATGCACATGATATATATCTTATCACTACCGCGTGCTTTTCAAGTTGGAGTAAAGGCTACCGCTCGAGTTTGATTACTGCATTCGGCATCCGGGAACGCTCAAACAACTTTTCGCTGGTCACAATCAATCTTCAAGTCGACTTCCATCGCTACACAAGACAACGCGATGGATAGTGCCGTCGAACACCCAACGACGACGTGGGAAGCCATGTCGGAAGGAAACGCGTTTTATCGACGGTTACAACTTTACTCGATACCGGGAAAGCTCCCCGACTTGAGCGACTTTGTCATCGCTGGGTGTCGAAATGGCGGGCCCATTGGTGCGTGTTTCCTGCTTGCCAACAGTAAACCACTCCAAGTTCACCGTGACTATACTTGCTTATAGCGCTCATGCGCGATTCGTCCAAGATCATCGCTCTTGGTCGCACCGGTCCGGCTCTCTCCAGGTCTCAGATTCAAGTGTACTCGTCGGCGGGCGAGGCGTTACTGTTACCCAATGTGACTATCATGTCTTCTTCTATCCCTTCCTGCGTCTTGCGTACGGCTTGTATACTGATGTGCTTGTGCTTATGGGTAGTGGGACCAAGGGAGAATTGTCCGGTTCGGATGGACCGCGGACGAACAGCTGGTCGTGCTCAACGAGGAGGGCGTGTACCGACTGTATGACCTACAAGGCGACTACCGACAGCATTCTCTCGGATCGGAGGCAGCAGAAATGGGCATCGTCGACGCACGCGTGCATGAGAACGGGCTAGTGGCGCTCACGGGGTCGCTGACGCTGCTTGAGGTGAAGGACTGGGAAGGCGGCAAGCCACTCACTCTCGCAAATCCTGGTGTGTGTCTTTGTATTGTGGATGCAAGGGTTCCTCGAGGTATTCACACCAACTTTTCATTGTGGCGAATCTCACATAGGACTGACGGAGCCGCCACACGCATGGGCAGTCATACCTCCCGACCAGAACATCTCGCGGCACGTCGAGGTGTTACTTTCGGTGGATACGTCGATCTTCGCGGTGGACAACCTAGAGAGTGTCGACCAGCGCGTTGCGCGCGGACCGTTCTCGCGGGTGTCGCCCTCGCCGAACGGCAAGCTTCTCGCGCTCCTGAACTTCAGTGGGCTGCTGTGGGTTGTCTCGACCGACTTTCAGCGGAGCCTCGCCGAGTTCGACACGCAAACGGCCGCGGCCGGCGTGGAAGGCGGCGTGAACCAGGTCGAGTGGTGCGGAAACGACGCAATCCTTGTCACATGGACCGATCTGGCATTGTTGGTTGGGCCGTCTGGCGACACGTTGCAGTGAGTCCGGGTGCTAGATGGAATTCTGACGAGAACGTGAAGGGAAAGTGTGACAGGTATTTCTACTCTGGTGCGACGTTTGCGGTCACGGAACTCGACGGTGTGCGCATCGTCGGTCAGGAAGTCTGCGATTTCGTGCAGAAGGTGCCTGGTGAGAACTGGATAATGCTAAAAGGGGATGCGTTGCGGAAACTCATACAATCATTTTATTCGTAGTATCGTCCATGTCAGTCTTCCGACCTGGATCAACGTCTCCGTCTGCGATACTTTTCGACGCTTGGGAGAGATTCACGCAGCGTTCGTCAAAGGCAGACGAGAGCATTCGGAGCATTCGACCTGAGCTTGCAGCGGCTGTCAACGAGTGCATAGACGCTGCCGGTCATGAATGGGAGCCATATTGGCAACGGCGACTTCTCAGTGTCAGTCACTTCAGTGATTTCATCGAGTCCTCTGACAAGGAGCATATATCTAGGCAGCGAAATTCGGTTGGGGATTCTTAGATCTATACAATCCTGGCGACTTTGTCGCAATGGGTCAAGCACTCAAGGTGTTGAACTCGGTCAGGTTCTACGAGATAGGGATACCGTTGACGTACTCCCAGTAAGCAATACTTTCATGTTCTTTCGGCCCTACTGAGGGACGTTCGTGTTAGGTATCAATACATGTCGCCAATGCATCTTATCACCCGGTTGACATCGCGGAACTTGCACCTCCTCGCCCTTCGTATTTCGTCACACCTCTCACTCAAGGCGGACATTGTGCTGAAGCATTGGGCAAGCGCAAAGATCGCGCGTTCTAAATCCTCCACTACAGATACAGAGGACGAGGAGTTGTGCAAGGTAATTGTCGACAAGTTTGAGAAGCTTGGAAAAGGCGCTGTGAGTTATGCAGACATTGCGTGTCGCGCTTGGGAGGTGGGCAGGACCGGTCTTGCGACGAAGGTGAGCGCATGGGCGTCGTTCATACTTGGCCAATGATTCTTGATTCTCTTCCTCTTCAAAGCTTCTGGACCACGAGACACGTGCATCAGATCAAGTACCGTTGCTGCTGACGATGAAGGAGGACAAGCTGGCATTGTTGAAGGCGGTGGATAGTGGAGATACCGAGCTGGGTATGTGTTTCAATTATCCTGTACAGTGGGTGTGGTTCGACCGACCGACCGTTTTAGTATACCATGTCTTGCTGCACCTGCACAAACGACTTCCGCTCGGCTCTTTCTTCCGTCTGATAGAGGACGGTGGTGAACGTCTCGTGCCTGCGAGTAGGCTACTCCAGGTGTATGCGCGGGAGCAAAACCGGGAAATGCTGCGCGATTTCTATTATAGCGACGACAGGAGAGTTGAGAGCGCTGTGTTATTGCTGGAGGAAGCCGGTCAAATGACGGTATGCGCCTCCTCGTCCGTTCATGTTTCTGGTTGATTGAGCGAGTGTAGGATCAAGGAGCGATCATCGAGTCTGTCAAGTCTGCGGAAAAGTTCTTTTCAGAGGACAAGGATCGTGGGTTCGAAGCCAGAGTGCGTACACTTTTGATATAGGGGATCTACAGAGCTGAACTCCAGCGTAACGTCTGGATTTGACCGAGTAGATGATGGACGAAAGTGTGCGGCTGCTTGCGATGCAGCAACAGCTCGAAAAGGACGCGGACGGCAAGGTCACTTTCTTTGAACTGAGCGTGTCCGAGACGATACGTACGTGTCTGATGAACGGGATGAGCAAGAAGGCAGACAAAGTGAAGAGCGAGTTCAAGGTCCCTGACAAACGGTGGGTTTGCTAAAAGTGCCAGCATTGACAACTCATGCCGTGTTTCGATGCAGGTTCTGGTATATCAAGCTCCACGCCTTGACGGCGCTCAGGGATTTTGAAGGGCTGGATACGTTTGCACGATCGAAGAGGAGTCCAATCGGGTACGAGGCATTTGTCCGACATCTCATCACGGCTGGGCATCTCAAGGAGGCTGCGAGCTACGTAATTCGGTGCGACGCGCACAAGCGGGTGGATCTGTATGTGCTGTGCGAGGACTGGCGGGCTGCTGGGAAGGAGTGCAAGGAGCGGGGCGACAAGAAGGGAATGGAGTGCGTGTTTGTTTTCTGGCTGTTCTTGCCGCGAGCTCCGTGCTGATGGACAATTTTTGTTCAGAGCGCTGAAGAAGCGGTGTCCCAACTCGTTGATCGCACGGGAGCTGGAGATCATGAGCGCCTCAATGAAGTAAGGTGGCCACATCTTTTTCTTGTATACACATGCATCGTCTCAGTTCTGGGTCGTTCGTTATCGGTATTCAAGCTTTGAACAAAGAGATAAGTCTTGCGGATGAGTATCGGGTAGAATTGTATGCGGTCGGAGAGATGCTCCGTAGGCGAACAAGTAACCCATACACATGGAGTACATTTCGGTCCTTGACTACCAGCCCAATACAAAATACCCAGGGAGCTATGGTTAGACGAACTGGAAAAGCTTACACGACATCACCGAGTGAAACATGTTGTTTACGCTGCATGATATGCCTCCTTGAGCCGCTTGTGCACATACTCTCCAGCAGTGATAGGGCTATATCTTGCTGGCCTATCAGCAGATATACAACTTGGCATGGGCTACAAAGGCATGAGCGTACATTAATCATCTTACGCTCTCTTCATAACAATGAACAGACGTACCTCGATATTTACATGGTAATCTGTTCCGAAGAACAAAGGGATGGAATACCGTTCTTTGCCGCTCTTGTTTATGGCTCGGTGAACAGTGGACCTAAAGACACCATCTGTTGGACATGTAACTTTGGATGTTCGCTCATAACAGGACCGAAGGATATCACCCACTTGTCCACATCGCTAATTGGTCACCGATGCTAAGATAGACGTCATCGACACTTGAATGATATCCTAATTTATATCTCACTTGATCACCAACGTATCGTCGATAGCAGGGACCTCGATCCACTTTTTCTCTGAGTTCATAACTTGGAGTGCTTGAATGCCAGGTTGCTGCCACAGAATGGTGAAACACTACGAAGGGGTCAAAATTTGTGCCACTGATTCTGTATTCCATAGATGTCCTGACCTCGAAGCTACGAAAGAAATGAGTTGAGGTAAACAGAGTAGAGAGATATCGAGTACTCAGAATGGGCTCCGATACCGGGCGTATCATCATCAATGTCGGGATGTCCATCCTGTGATGGATAATGCAGTACTCTCATGATAGCCGCAGCATTCCGCGTCTGGAAAACGATCAAAAGACCGTCGCCCGCAAGGCGACAAACCTACCTTGTCATCAAAATATGTCTCAGGCAATTCCAGTGCGAGGGCAAATAGCGGGAACAAGGTTTTGCCGACGCTAATTGCAGCGTGACTAGAGACCAAATATGAAAAACAAGCATGTATACGATTATACCAATTTGAACCCACTAGTATGCAAGGTAAGCTTCTCTGAACCCTGGACAGTCGCCCGATGGCCATACGTTTGCACCTGCCATTGCGCCATCGTTTTCCCTCTTCTCGTCGTGCGCTTTCGATTCGATTTCTTCCCATCCGATTTCAAAGGCTTCGTGAAAGTCACCTTTATCGTTGTGAGTGGGGTCGAGGTTTGCATCGAAGAGTGGACTGTATCCTTTGAAATTGAAGGCCCTGTGGTTTAGCTTCGTCACAGTAAACCAAGTCAGAGAGATTCAAGCTGAGAAACGCGTCAGACAGAGAACCATACCTTCATCTTTGTTTCTATCGGAAGAGCAAAATAGGTTTTTGTTGCGGAAAGGATATTGTCCAGACATGATTGAGAAATGCCATAGTTTCGTACTACACAGTAGAAAGTGCGATCAGAGACGGCTTGGTTGGTCGTGGACCAGGAACAGCAAAGGCGCACTATAGAAGAACCCGACTCGGATACACGCATCTCTAATTTCGTATGCGGTGGTCAGCTTTCCATCTGGCGTATCGCATTTGCTTAGGTCTCTGCAAGGAAGTCGGGTCAAATTTTAGGCGCGCTCGTGGCGAACGGTATGTATGCCAGCCGACTCATTAGACTCACATGACCGGGATACTGGTGAACGCGCCATCCACGCCAGTCGCGGTCCCTGCCAAGACCATACCGATCGACAGATGGAGAAAATCGAGGCGCAGGAATGAATCGTGCGACTCTGGAAAAGGGATGAGATGATAACCGGGCGCTAAGATACCGTGATGCTGCCGTGAGTGTGTGAATCGGAATACGTTGATTGACTAGGAATAGTAACTGACAACCTCTTGCAAAGGGTGGAGGATGTGGTATGACGTACGTCGCAAGTGGCATCTGCGCTACATAGTAAAAACGACCATCTTCATACTTAAGGGTCTGCCAACGGGAGACGGATCAGGCGTCAGGGCAACCAAAACAGCCACTGTGACCGCAATGGTTTTGATCACCTTGGAGGACATTGTAGGAAATGTGGAGGAGCGGAATGTCTATATCTTGAACGAGGACATGGGTTTGATTTTATGTAATGTTGGGATGCATTACGCCTAGGATCAAACTGGATAACAATGATCGGGGAGCAGCTGATGGTCTTCTAAGTTCAACGATCATGAAATAAAAACTTATCCGAATGTGCAAATAATTTTTCGATGCAACGATGAAAAGAAACAGGAAGCTAGGAAATTCGCATGTGATCCGAACAAGTGCTCACGAAATATTTGTATACGCTGGTGGAAGCTCGATCGTCACTGGTTCTGCCACGTGCGTATCCTGTGGCACACCACCCGGTGTGCCGGCGTCCTCGTGCTGGATGATGTTGACCGGTCTCAGAACTGTCAGCGTGGGTTGCTTGGGTAAGTTCGGCAAGCCCGTCATAGCAGCAGATCCTTCAAAGCCAAGGTCTGGTCGGGGAGGGGAGGACAGATCTGAAAATGATGTCGCCCCGGACTGGCGGATAAATGAAATGGACCCTCGGGCCTGTGTGGGCGAGCCCGTAAGCCTGTCCGACAGCACAGGGGAGCCGGCCATGGAGTACCGAACACCGGGGTCCAGCATGGAAGGAGTCATGGAAGGGGTCGTCGGCTGGGAGAAGGACGAGGATATCGTCTGCGAGGTGACGTAGTAACTTTCAGCCTCAGGGCGCTGGTTCGGGAATGGCAGAGGGTAGCTGTTCTGAGATGGCTCGCCATCAGGATCATCGTGTAGGAGATTGACCCTTCGCTCCCCATCAGGATAGGGCTTTTTGTTTCTCCGGATGAAAAGTAAGATGAATCCGAGGGCAATGATGGCTGCGAGCCCGCCCACAGAGCCGCCTGAACACGGAAGTTGAATGACCTCGAAATTGAGAAAGAATCCGAGCGACTTACCAACTATGGCGGCTAGCTCTTTGGAACTAGAGATCGAAGTTAGTATACGAGCCGCATCTGAATGAATCAACCACTTGAATCCTAACCTGATGGTGCTGCCTGTTCCGCCGCCAGTACTTGTAGGACTCGTACTGCCATTGCTTCCGCTGCCAGCACTCTCGGTGACAATACCACCAGCTGGTGACCCCGAAGTGGACGTAGGAGAGGTATTTGTGATGCACAAACCATTAGAGCCTTCAGTAACAACGTACTGTTCACTACCCCTAGTTCCGAGGCCACGTTGGTCTCCAGCTACTACCAAGACAGTCGTGCCCGCGAGAAGGCTGGGCGTCCAGTTGAAGCCGGTCCCCTGGTTGCCTGGCGCGTTAGTGAGCATGCCCACTGGTATTGAGAACGACTGTCCTCCAGGGATAACACCCTGAAAGTTTACATTTCTGGATACGAGTAAGAACATAGTGTTAAAACCGCCCAGTATGCAAGCCAAGTAAAAGTGAAATCACCCTTGTACTGTAGAAGGATCCCACCACAGCATGCTTGCATTACACTCGAGGAGTTGGTTTGGAGAGATGTTGAAATAGTAATCAGGGTGGAGAGACTTGGCTGAGTTGAAGCAACTCGAGTCTGCGCTGCTCATCACGGACATAGCTGCGCTGGTGCCACCTGTGGCAAAGCCTGAGCTATCGCTCACCTGAGGAGTGAGCATGATCGTAAACAACTTGAAGGACCATCGACGAAAGAATTGAAATAAGAGCAGTGACTCACAACTGCAACAAACTGGGAGTTTTCTGGGTAATTGAGCGTTAAGTTGAGGGAGGATGCATCTCCAGTGAATTGTTGTGATAGGACCATGCGGACTTCGACGTTGTTTGCCAGTGGGGAAGGGCCATAAGGGACGACAAGGACACTGTAAGGCGGCACTCCTGAGCCAGTGATTTGAAGGGAAAGGGTGGCACATTGTTGAGGATTGTTAGTGAAAACAAATGAGTAGGCAGAGACGAGAGAAGCGCAGAAGACGGAGGAAACGCAGACTGAAGGAAGACTCGGACGGAACATCATTAATCTGTAGCCTATGTAGCGAAAGCTGGACGAAAATAGTTAATAGTCGAGCACTCGCCAGCGCGTAGGCATGGGGGAGGGGATTCCAGGAGGTTGGCAGGAGGTCCATAGTACTTATTGGCTGATCAAATTGTGGGGCATGCAACAACGAAGCTGCAGGGATGATGGCTCGTTACTAACAGCCGAAGCCGCCACCGGCCCAAAAACAAACTGGACGCTCAGCCTGAGGTTGGGATGGGCCAGTGAGCAAAATTCACTGACATTCGTGAGAAGTACCCTTACTCTAGGACCCTTAATTCCTCTCTTTGGTTTGAATTCAAGAATTGCGATGGGAGGCTCTGCAGAGTTTAGTACTTAGCATCCGAAAATGACTCGGTTAATTTTCATAAATCCTGTCTTGAATGGTTCATGCTTGAGCGCTGAGCGCTGAGCGACAAGATGTTGTGCAAGAAGATGAAAAACTACAGGTAATAAAGATATGTTTTGATCGCTTTCCCATGATACTTTGCCCAAGAAGGGTGCCTCCTCGGTTCGCTCCCACAAACAGTCCCAGCTAGAGCCTAGTATTGGGATTTTTGCAAGTGCTCAATGACCGCTCATTGAGCGCTTAGAATTACAAAAAGACTAGCGTACTGCTACAAATATCCATCTGCCAAACGATCTTGTTGCCACGTCGGTCAATCGTGAAACAATGAAGCGACTGTGTCTCGTTGCAAATGACACCATCAATCCGCTTGGCTTGTGTATTACATCAAGGGGAGGACGGCGCACGACCGTGACTCGGACAGGTGATCGCCCGCGGTGCGGCCATGGTAAAAGAGCGGCCATGACTCTACGCGTATTGCATGCTCTGGTCGACCAGCACGTCCTCGTTGGCTGGCGTGATCCAGAATTGGAACTTGAAGTGCTCAGAGAGCGCACCAATTATTTCAATGTCATATAATGTGTATTCAAGGAAGGGCTCGGACGAGCTATATCGTTGAACCTTTTGCCTTGTGCACAGGAACTATCAGTGCTATGAAATGGAGAAAAGGGAGGTGGAAGAACGAGCGCCAAGCGCGCCGGAAAGAGCTCAATCCTGAGTATACACAAAGTCATAGAGCATGCCTTTTTCTTCGTCCTCTTGGTCGTTGCCAGTAAAGGGTTCGAATCATCTAATAGTTTGCATTTCGAGCCTGGTTTTGGATTAAATGGAGCAATCAAGTTCTCCCAGCCCTCCTGCTGTGTGTTCGTGTCTCGTTCCTTGTGATATATAAAGTGGTCTGTGGAAACAATTTAGTGCATATTCGCTTTGTACTTGATGGCGGGGCTGAGCGTATGTGAGAGAAGGCAGAATCTGGCAGATGTATTGCATGAGCGAGTCTGTGCGATAGGTTTCACCAACTTGAAAGCAACCCATACCCGTACCAATGTTACCCCTAGTCCCTTCTACCGTTTGGGATAAACAACGTTGAATGTTCTCATATATTTGGACGAAGGATTCCGTATGTCGAACCAAGACTGATCGTGATGGCGATGCGGATGCTGATAGGTGTGTACGGTGTTGAAAGACCATCATAGCACTTCGGTTTCTCACGAATTTCATTGGCAGTACGTTTGTCTCCTGCACAACTAGTTGGTACCGCGACCTCTTCATGAAACACGCCCCCCTCGGCAACTTTCTCATCGACTCGTATGGCGAGCAGCACCATTGGGACGACATCACTGTGCAGCAGGTCGTTGTCGCCTCCGTAGATACCGCCAGAGCTGCATGTAAGTTTGTCCAGCGACAGCTCGGACCGTTGGTCCCACTGCACATGCATCCCAGACCATTCCAGCTCAGGGTCCCCCGTTAGATTAGCCAGGGCCCGCCACAGAGCGCGAGCGCAAGAGACCAATAGACAAGACTAGATCCCAGGTCAAGGTGGCCGCTGCAAAGCCGAAGACCACCGTAGGCAAGTCTAAAGATCCAAAGCTCTCGCCCGAGGCGACTGCGAAGGCGGTGGCTTTAGCAAATCACAAGTCTGCACAGTTCGCAGATGAGGTGGGTGATCCTAAGCCAACAGACGCCTCGCTGGACACGACAACACCCGCACCAGTGTCAGTGTTCATGCCAGCCACAAACGTCAAGATGATCGACATGTTGGGAAGAAGACGGACGGAAACGTGTACGAAGCACCTCTACCCATCGGTTTCGAACCCTCACCTGTGTATTCCAAGCCCAAGCCTTCTCCGTCTGAACCCAAATCGCTTCCCTTGCTTTCCCCTGCCGTCTCCAACATTGCCATCTTGATTTTGCATTTCGCAAACACAATAGACGACCTCGCGTCATACCTGAATGTGAAGCCTTCCGTGGTGGGATTGGCCAAGGGCATTCTCGATGCTGCTCGGAATGACCTGACCGAGCTTTCCATTCGCTTCGACAAAATGCACGAAATTGAGGCCAAGCTTAACGAGCAGACCCGCGAGTACAGCACCAAGACAGAGAGAAGACCACAAGAAATATGTCGCAAAGGAGAGGATGAAGCTTGTTCAGACATATCGTGACTGGCCTGACGATGAGCTGAAAGCTCAGATGGATCGATGGATCTGCGAGGTCAAGGTCAAGGTCGAGGAAGAACGTGGAGGACATCTAGCCCGTCTAGACGAACTGGCGACAGGACTCAAACACCTCGAACGACTCACTCGACAACTCGGACTACCTCGACGAGAATATCCGTGTGCACGGCTTGTGGACCACGCCACGCTGCGTGTGCTACAGCATACTGCAGCCGCGCGGGACAACGCGGTTGTGTCTGCTGCACTCGAGTCGCTCAAGCAGTCAGAAGTTCCAGACGTGGGCGTGGAGGGGCTGGCAGATCTGACGATGTGGTTCACAGCGTCGGTAGCGCAGCGGGTATCGAGTGTCGCCCTTGTGCCAGACGAGACCGTAGGGTGGTATCGTGCTTGGTGTCGCATCTGATATCGTCGTTGCACTTCCAGCGGCGTGGGCTTGTGCATGGGTCGGACATGGATGAGAAGGACTTGGATAGTGCTGCTAGGGAGTTGAATCAGCCTACCGGCCCGGCCAAGGAGCTGCTTCACGACTAGCTAGTAGAGGCTTCACGGGAGCGACTGAAGGTGAGGTTTTGCTAGACTTGAGGTTCGTGCTGTTGCTGATGCAGCGAGTTCAGGTTATACAAATGCAAGCTATGAACTGTCAGGCGCAGAGCGCCAGAACGGACGAGGAGAGAATAGAAACAACTGCCAAGTCCGTTACACAAATCGTAGCGGCACAAACCAAAAAAAACTGTTGTGCACACAGTCTCAGGGCTTTATAGTACAGTTTATGCAGTCCCCTTTAAAATCTACACATATTTGAAGGACTCGAAACATAACTTGAATCTCTGTCAAGGGAAGGGGTATACTACTATGAAACGTTTTTGCGTCCTTTTGAATCTATCCAGAAAAGTCATTGCTAAGCAATTTGATATAGGTACTGCCTCGTTGAATCGCTTTCCAATCTTTCTCGCGATGGATCCTGTTCTGCCAACTTCTGTACCTCGGTTTTGAACGTCATCTCCAGGTAACTCCTAAGCCCTAGACCCTCTAGCTCATATTCTTGATCATGAAGCAAAGATTCGGAGTGCGCAAACGATTTTTCAATGCGAGGACAAAGAGAAGGGGGGGAGGGGGGGGGGGGGGGGGGGGCTGTGAATACATGTGATCCGAACGAGCGCTCACGAAATATTTGTATACGCTGGTGGAAGCTCGATCGTCTCTGGTTCTACCGGTGTGCCGGCGTCTTTGTGCTGAATGATGTTGACCGGTCTTAGAACCGTCAGCGTGTGCTGCTTTGGTAAGCTTAGCGAACCCGCCATAGCCGCAGATTCTTCAGGGGGCACGCTGAGACCGAACCCGAGGTCTGGTCGGGGAGGGGAGGGCGGGTCCAAAAGCGACGTCGCCCCGGACTGGCGGATAAGTGAAGTGGATCCCTGCATCGGCGCGTCCGACAGCACGGGGGAGTCCGCCGTAGAGTACCGAACACCGGAGTCTAGCATGGACTGGGTCGAGGGAGTCGTCGGCTGGGAGAAGGATGTTGGCGAGGTGACGTAGTAAGTCTCAGAGCGTTGGTTTGGGAATGGAAAAGGGTGGTTCTGAGATGGCTTCCCATCGGGATAACCGTGTAGGAGATTGACCGTTTGCTCCCCATCAGGTTTGGGCTTTTTGTTCCTCAGGATGAAAAATACGACGAGTGCGAGGGCGAGGATGGCTGCGAGCCCGCCCACAGAGCCACCTGAACGAGGAAGTTGAATCACCTCGAAATCGAGAAGGATCCGAGCGACTTACCAACTATGGCGGCCAGTTCTGTGGAACTAGGGATCGATGTGAGTATACGAGACATACTTGAATGAATTAACCACCTGGGTGCTGACCTGATGGTGCTACTACTAGCACTTGTAGGACTCGCACCGCCTGTGCTTCCGCCGCCTGTGCTCGTGGGGATACCAACACTTGTAGGGACACCGGCACTCGTAGTAGTAACAATACTACCAGCAGGTGGTCCCGCGGTGGATGTAGGAGAGGTATTTGTGATGCACAAACTGTTAGGGCCCGCGGAAACGACAAATTTGGCATAACCCCCGGTTCCGAGGCCACGTTGGTCTCCAACTACTACTAAGATAGTCGTACCTGCGAAAAGGCTGGGCGTCCAGTTGAAGCCGGTCCCCTGGTTGCCTGGCGCGTTAGCGAGCGTGCCCACTGGTACCGAGAACGACTCTCCTCCAGGGATGACACCCTGAACGTTTACGTTGCTGGATGGGAGCAAGATCACAATGTCAAAACCGTGTAGTATATGCGAGGTGAAAGTGAAATTACCCTTGTACTGTAGAAGGATCCCACCATAGCATGCTTGCGCTACACTCGACAACTTGGTTTGGAGAGAGGTAGTAATAGAAATCGGGACTGACAGACTGGGCTGGGTTGAAGCAAGCCGAGTCCGTACTGCTCGTCACGATCATAATTCCACTGGTACCACCTGTACCAAAGCCTGAGCTATCGCTCACCTGAGGGGGATGAGTACTAAGCTGGGAGGAGATTGGTGACTTACGACTGCGACAAACTGGGAGTTTTCTGGATAATTGAGCGGTAAGCTGAGGGAGGATGCATCTCCGGGGAACTGTTGTGATACGATCGTGCGGACTTCGATGTTATTCGGTAGGGGGGAGTTGCCATAAGGGACGATCAGGACGCTGTAAGGTGGCACTCCTGAACCGGTGATTTGAAGGGAAAGGGTGGCACATTGTTGAGGATCGTTAGTGAAAACAAACGAGTAGGCAGAGACGAGGGAAGCGCAGAGGACGAAGGAAATAGTTATTCCAGAGATTGAAGGAAGATAGAACATCACTAATCTGTAGCTTATGTAGTTGAAGCTGGACGGAGATGGTTAGCCGAGCATTCGCCAGCGCGTGGACGTGGAGGAGATTCCAGGAAGGTTGGGAGGTGGAGAAAGGCCTATAGTACTTATCAGCTGGTCTGCGTTCTGGATCAATGGGGCTGTTCGTCCGCCACTGGTGTACGCCGATAGCAACGCCAACTCTGCTGAGCATATCTGATGAAGCTAGAAGCTTCGTTACACAGCCAAGAGCGCCACTGAAGCTGATTTATGTAAGTCTCAGAACTTTAGTACATAATTAGAGGGAGTGGAGAACGTAACATCATACGTTGATTGCCTTCTGTTCTCTTGATCACCTATCAAAAAGTGCTCCGAGTCCGTGGCCGACAGGCGAGTCGTTCAAATGAAGCTCCTTTCATTTTCTCCTTCCCATCCGTTGACCCCAACACCGTTCGCTTGTACACGCCGTTGAGGTCAACCCTTATGGAGTGTTTCGTGATTGGGACCCTCGGATCAGCCACACGAACATAGTTACCATTCGAACCATCTGCCTTCCCTTGTAGATGTTCGCTCGCACTTGCGTCGCCTTACCTTGGACGATTTCCCAGCCCAGTTCCTCCCTCCATCTCCTCCACTCATCTGGAACTGCAATTATTCGCGCACGCCTCCGAGGATCCGAAGCGCTGTTCTCGCCCGTGGAACGTCTGAATCTGAGTCCATCATGCCTTTGTTATGGGTGGTATGGCTCCTCAGCGAGCGCAATGTGCAGTGTTTGCTGGAGGCGCATCCCAAGTCGGCCTTGCGTTCGCTCGTTCGACAGAACGAGGATGGGGTTTATTGGCAAGCTGGGAATCTCAGTTTTTTGAATCGTTACTCCTGGTTGCGTCGTTGGCGTGATTTAGACACGTTGAAGGTGCTTGGATGTCTTCACAAGTGAGAAGGTGTGATACGCGTGGCCCGCGTGCCAGTTTCCCAGAGTGATGATACTCACAGAGTCTTCTAAAGTCATACCGATGAGAAGGACCTATATCTTCATCTTGGTTGTGTTCTCCTAGGCTACCCGTTGTTACGTAACCGTTTACGGGATCATGTGATACGTCACGTGCATTCTACATTTTTCCAGTCGGAAAGTTTTTTATTGCAACGCGTTTCTGTCCCGTCTTTCTTCGTCTACTTGTTGTCCTTTCCCTTTTCCTCTTTTTAAAAATAAAAAAAGTACGATGCACGCTATCTCGTCTTCATCGTCCCGGGCAGCCCGTAGAGCAGCTGCGAAAGCTGCACGTCCTATTCTCGCCCGCGGAGCCCACAAGGAAATAAAGTTCTCCAACGACGGACGGGCAAGCATACTCAAGGGCGTCGACGTCCTCGCCAACGCTGTCAGCGTCACCCTTGGTCCTAAAGGTAAGTTGCCCCCCGCCTGTTCGTTTTTGTCACGCGAATAATTTGTATCGTCTAGGTCGTAACGTCATCATCGAGCAGTCCTTTGGTGGTCCCAAAATCACAAAGGGTGAGTCTTCCGTGCTTGCGCGTATGTCATATATTTTTGCTCATTTTAAACCGTTTTCAGACGGCGTGACGGTCGCAAAGTCGATCACACTCAAAGACAAGTTTGAGAACCTCGGTGCCCGGTAAGTTTTCAACGCCTCTTCCTTTGTTTCCCTGTGGTTCGCTCATATCCTCACGCCTTCCCTGTAGTCTCGTTCAAGACGTGGCCCAAAAGACGAACGAAATTGCTGGTGACGGGACGACGACAGCGACCGTGTTGGCGCGCGCCATTTACTCGGAGGGCGTCAAGAACGTTGCTGCGGGCTGTAACCCGATGGATCTCCGTCGGGGGTCGCAAGCAGCCGTTGACCGTGTGGTCGAGTTTTTGTCTGCGAATACCAAAAAGGTGACGACGACGGCAGAGATTGCCCAGGTCGCGACCATCTCGGCCAATGGTGATACGCATGTCGGCAACCTGATTGCTCAGGCCATGGAAAAGGTTGGCAAGGAGGGCGTCATCACTGTCAAGGAGGGTCGCACAATTGAAGACGAGATTGAGATTACGGAGGGCATGCGCTTCGACCGCGGCTTCGTCAGTCCTTACTTTATCACTGACGTCAAGACGCAAAAGGTCGAGTTCGAGAAGCCGCTCATCTTGTTGAGCGAGAAGAAGATCTCGGTCTTGCAAGACATTCTCCCTTCGTTGGAAGCTGCTGCACAATCGCGTCGTCCATTGGTGATCATTGCCGAGGATATTGACGGAGAGGCATTGGCTGCTTGTATTCTGAACAAGTTGCGCGGTCAGCTTCAGGTCGTCGCCGTCAAGGCACCTGGCTTTGGTGACAACCGCAAGTCAATTCTCGGTGACCTTGCCATCCTCACTGGGGGTACTGTCTTCACGGACGAACTCGACGTCAAGCTCGAAAAGGCCACTCCTGATCTTCTTGGATCCACTGGCTCCATCACCATTACCAAGGAAGATACGATCATTCTCAATGGGGACGGATCCAAGGATGCCATCCAGGCCCGTTGCGAACAGATCCGTGCTCTTCTCGCCGATGCATCAACGAGCGAGTATGACAAGACGAAGTTGCAGGAGCGTTTGGCGAAGCTGAGCGGCGGTGTTGCAGTCATCAAGGTCGGTGGCAGTAGTGAGGTCGAGGTCGGGGAGAAGAAGGATCGATATGACGATGCCCTAAATGCCACACGGGCTGCTGTCGAGGAAGGTATCCTCCCTGGTGGTGGCGTCGCGCTTCTCAAGGCTTCGCTGGCGCTGGCGACTAACACGCCAGGTTCGACAAACCCTCCGTCCAACCTGGATGCCAAGATTGTTCCCACGATCAACTTTGATCAGGACCTTGGTGTTAATATTATCCGCCGGGCACTGACGCACCCCGCACGCACTATTTTGACGAACGCGGGTGAGGAGTCTGCGGTGATAGTTGGCACGCTTTTGGGTCAGTATGGCGCTACAGAGAACTTTGCTATGGGTTATGATGCGAGCAAGGGTGAATACGTGGACATGATCAAGGCTGGTATTGTGGACCCACTCAAGGTTGTCCGGACAGCCCTCGTGGATGCGTCGGGTGTTGCAAGTTTGCTGACGACGAGCGAAGCATGTGTGGTGGAGGCTGAGGACGAGAAGCCTGCTGGCCCACCTAGCATGGGAGGTATGGGTGGCATGGGTGGCATGGGCGGGTTCTAAGCATACATCCCACTCCACTCTCGACGTACATGACGGGTGACAGGCCATGTTGGACCATGACTACAATGACGAAAGGACCGTTGGCGACTGGCACATCTTTTAAATGATTACACCATTCCTCGCATTGATATAACGTAGCCATTTAGTAGTTTTTTTATTTATTCACACCATCTCAATGGCATCACCACTCATATATTGTTTTTTGTTCGAACGGTCGTCGGTCTTAATCTCCGTTCTTCGGCGACAAGATATTCTCTACCCGGACGTATCGTACGACAGTTCGCGACTTCGGAGCGGTTCGACAAGAACTTCCGAGACAATAAAATAACTTAGACGTCGGCTGATTGGTTGATCGATCGACTTAAAATAGAATTCAGATTAAGCTGCGACCAGGCAACCACTTGGGTGGTCATTTCCGGTTTAGGAACTGCACCCCCTGCCGAGCTCAGATCTACTTGTCCAGTCTGCCGGTCCGACCACTCCAACCCCGCCGGGAAATCGATAAACTCCATCCATTCCAGTTTGATTTCTCTTCTCTTAAACTCACACCACCCGCGCTCGCACCCGCACTTTCAACTGGACACCCACCCACACCTACACCCAATCAATCTTAGATCTAGATCTACTACGCCACAATGTCAACGACCGATCTCAAGCAGCAACGACGTCGCAAGTTCGAAGCCGTGTTCGAGCGATTGAGGGACGAGCTCGTGGAGCACATGAAAACGGAAAATATGCCGACCGAGGCGGTCGAGTGGTATCGCAGGGTGTGTTACGTCTTTCCTATTTCTACCAGATATCGATGTTGGTGCTGCACGAAACGAAACGGGAAACAGAACCTCAACTTCAACGTACCGGGCGGTAAACTGAATCGCGGGATGAGCGTCGTCGATTCAATCGAGATCCTCAAGGGCAGGGCGCTCGCAGACGACGAGTATTTCAAGGCGGCATTGTTGGGTTGGTGTATCGAACTGGTGTGTTTATTTCGGTTTTCGTTGCTGCTGCACATCGGTTCACGTCGACCGGACTTGTCATTCGTATTCTTATTCTGTCTGCTCCGCCCCCCTTCCTCCGCTGCCGTCGCCATCGCCTTCATATCGGGATCTGTCACCACGATCCTCTAATGGATAGTTGCAAGCATTCTTCCTCGTCTCGGATGACATGATGGACAAGTCGATCACCCGCCGCGGACAGCCGTGTTGGTACCGCGTGGAAGGCGTCGGCGACATCGCGATCAACGATTCGTTTATGCTCGAAGGCGCCATCTATCACTTACTCAAGCAGCATTTCAGGCAAGAACCCTACTACGT
Source organism: Leccinellum albellum (assembly GCA_038090015.1). Classification (NCBI taxonomy): domain Eukaryota; kingdom Fungi; phylum Basidiomycota; class Agaricomycetes; order Boletales; family Boletaceae; genus Leccinellum; species Leccinellum albellum. Next base: position 59,522 of record JBBPLX010000061.1, read on the forward strand.
TCATCTCTTGGAGCTCCTCCACGACGTGCGTTATCCTCTTATTTGCATGAGACAGGTCGTGCGGATTATACTGACACGTGATTTGGACAATTAGACAACTTTCCAGACGGAGATGGGCCAACTGGTCGATCTGATTACGGCCCCGGAGGATCACGTCGATCTGAGTAAATTCTCACTCAAAAAGTTTGTTGTTCCCACTCTCGTGCGCCTGATCTCACGTCACTCCTCTGCAGGCATGCCTTCATTGTGCAGTACAAGACGTCGTACTATAGTTTTTACCTCTCGGTCGCGCTCGCACTCCGGTTTTGCGGCGTGCCCGACTCATACGAGGTCAATGGGCAGACGGTCCGCCCGTACGACATCGCTCTGTCTATTCTCCTCCCCTTGGGTGAATACTTCCAGACCCAGGACGACTTTTTGGACTATGCGGGTACGCCGGAGCAGATTGGCAAGATCGGAACGGACATCGTTGACAACAAGTGTTCGTGGTGCATCAACGTGGCACTCGGAGTTGCTACGCCGGAGCAGCGGGCAGTTCTGGACGCCAACTATGGGCGCAAGGACGCGGGGATGGAGGCCAAGGTGAAGGAGGTGTACGAAGAGATTGGGCTGAGGGAGCGATATAAAGTGTACGAAGAGAGCTGCAAGGTGCGGATCGATGGGTTGATCGATGGGGTTCCGGAACCCGAGGCTGGGGTGCAAGGAGTGTTGAGACGGAGGGTGTTCACGGAGTTCTTGAACAAGATCTACAAGCGTACTAAGTAGTCGTATCCCGCTGCTGTCGTTGTCGTTCGGTTGTTCGTATGGATCTGTTGAGTGTGTAGGAGTAACCGTGTTATCATAGCGTACGAATAGACTCAAACCTTTCGGCTTTGGGTGGAAGTTGTTGTCCTTGCGAGTTACCTGTTACGCTTACATAAGCACACACCTCAGAGTCATCTTTTCCCACCGTCGCGCTCCTGCAGACTTTCTCTCGTTTACCAGAACATGCCGAGCCTTCAAAAATCCAGCGCTGGATCTGCTCTGGATGTGCCTGTTTAGTCTTTCACCGCTAGTGCGGTGTCTTCTTAGACTCTAGTGCGTGTCGTATGAAAGACCTGGGTGGTGGTGAACGAGTGAGATAGTATCCGCATTCCCCGGATACAGTGACTAGTACTGAATCACACATAGATATATGCGCTTGAGAGAGACCTGGAACCGGAAAAGATGGATACTGTGAAAGCGTACGTGCACCGCGTCTGTGTTTTGATCGTATTATTCGGAGCCCACATTGATTCAGATACTCTCGGAAATATTTGTCGCGCATCACAGATCGACCACCCTTCCCGAATCTTCGACAACTTCATCTTTTTGTTGAGGGATACAGTTGGTTTATTACCCCACGTCGCTGTTAATAATCTAAGGACGCTCAATCTCCTTTTTCCGTGATGGGACCCTTCAGCAGACAGAGGTGCATAAGATGGCGGGAAACAAGATAACCGTGCGGTACAAGCGTCTTTGTAACCATGGGGAGGTGTGAGGTCATATGGGCGTATGCACGTAGGTTCGAGTTCCTCACCGATAGTAATCCGATGCCCTGGTTCCACAGAGTGCCAGATGACTCGGCGAGGATACCAGAATGTATATACACAACCGCCTGTGTTTCTCTGGGTCGGTTATAAAATAGGAATTAGTTCTATTCACTAACGGTCTAAGTCCGTCTGACCGCACCAAATCCTCATATTACAGTGTACGCCCAACAAGGCAGCTGAAATTGTGTGTAGGGCAACGTCATGTAGTCGCGAGGGAGACAGCCATAAATTCAGTGTACAAAGTGCTCACTATTAGAACCATTGGAAACCAATAGAATGCTTTCTTTCTGATGGGAACTGATTGAGTTCACAGCCTCAATATTGCAATGGCGTCCGTCGACAATGATACGGTACATTTATGAAATAGTACATTCTAGACATGATCATGTTGTTGATCCTCCTCGTTGAGGATCTTCCCCTCAACCGGAGACAGCGAGCGCAGAAGGCCCTGCATCTCCTCGTTGAAACTAGGACTCGTTGGATGCTGTATCGAACGTAAAGAGGTCTGAAAGTTGGTTGAGATGGCCCCAGACTCTGGGATACAATAGATTCGACTCGGCAGTTACTCACTTGAATAGTATCGGATAAGAAACTGAGGGTACCTCTTCTGTGTCCTTCGACCGACTCATGCTGCCCATCGGCGTCCACCGGCATGTGTGTTCCAAGGGGCTCGGGAATAGTCGTGTGTGTGGCAATGTTGAAAACGATGTTCGCTGCCCAAGCAGAGGCCAAAAGCCACCCTGCCAGCAGCGTGCTTATTGGCCAGGAAAGGCGCGTAACCATTGGCGCTGGAGAATTCTATAAATGTACTATGAAATTGCGGAATATCACTTACTCGAGTCTGACTCGTTGAACACAAATATACTGGCGAAGTAGCCAGCTATGATCCCTAAGCAGTGCCAAAGATGGTAGAGGAATCGGTAAATGTATGTGTGCCCGGTAGACATTCCCAAGAGCAGGAATGTAAGAGAGAACGTTACTAGGACGCCCAGGGAGATCGAGAGAAGAGCTATTTTTTCGATCGATCCGAGGATCAACCCGAACGCTACAACTTCCATCAGGTGAACAGTGATTAAAGGAAGGAGACATCCCAGAAGGAATGTGCGATTCAGAATTCTTGAACACCACAATGGTGATTCTTGAGACGACATGAAAAAGATGGTAGTCGTGTCTGGCGAGGTGAGGCGAGGTATGTGGTCCCTATGGTGGTTCGTCCTTTATATTCCACTAGTGTAATCAATATATTACTGATCTTCTCCTCGAGGGGTTCTCATTCATCCAGTCACGTGGTCGGTAGCCCCTAGAATAGTAGGAACCAGCCCAAATCTGGCAAGGCCTTGTGTCACGGTGACGTTACTCATGTGCCATGCCGTTCCCCTCCTACGATCACCCGCATCGAATGCACTCAAGGACAGGCGGGTGGGACGAGGTGGGGTATGTAAGGGCTTGCGCACACCAACACGGTCTAAGAGATTGACACCCTATGTTGCCCCTGGCTTCTCCTGTCTCGCGCATGCCATCATAATTCATAATCCATAATGTGCTAGTTTTCTAATTTTTGTCTCCCAAAATATACAGTAATCATGATAAAATGGAAAAAAAAACAATTTTTATCGGGATGATTATCTGCAAATAACTGGGGAAAAGAAACCAGGCCTCAAGCTGAATAGAGGCGAAAAGACGTAGCCAATCACGATTTAGTGATTTACGGCAGCATCATGGTATCTTGACGGCCGTTTATCACCTCATCCCTTTTCCAGAGTCGCACGATTCATTCCTGCGCCTCAAATTCTCTCCATCCGTTGATCTCGATCGGTATGGCCTTGGCAGAGACCGCGGCTGGCGTGGATGGCGCGTTTACCAGTATCCCGATCATGTGAGTCTGCCAATGTGTCGACTGGCATACTACATACTGTTCGCCACGAACGTGCCTAAAATTTGACCCGACTTGGTGGCAGAGACCTAAGCAAATGCGATACGCCAGATGGAAAGTTGGCCACCGCATACGAGATTAGGGATGCCTGTATCCGAGTCGGGTTCTTCTATAGTGCGCCCTTGCTGTCGCTGGTCCACGACCGACCGACTGGTCCCTGATCGCACTTTCTACTATGTAGTACGAAACCATGGCATTTCTCAGCCGTGTGTGGACAGCGTCCTTGCTGCAACCAAGACTTATTTCGCCCTTCCGATGGAAACAAAGATGAAGGTGTAGTTGTCTCACGCGTTCTTAGTTTGAATCTCTGATTTGGTTTACTGTCACAAAGCTAAACCACAGAGCCTTCAATTTCAAAGGATACAGTCCACCCCTCGATTTAAACATCGACCCCGCGCACAACGATAAAGGGGACTTTCACGAAGCCTTTGA
>JBBPLX010000062.1:2804-55824 GCA_038090015.1 Leccinellum albellum
GACGACGAGAATCGTTTGCACCGTTTCGTCGTGTATTATTTTCGCGAGAATGGCACCCATGAACGACTTGCCAGTTCCTTTGGGGAACAGTGAGAAAAGTCAGGGGTATTTGTAATGATACTCACCTGGCGGTCCTTGGATCAACGAGACGCGGCGCTGGAGCGCTGAAACCAGACATTTCGCCTGGGCCTTGTCCAGACGGATGGACGTAGGGAGATTGAGTAAACTACCCAGGTTGACCGATGAGTTTGAAATCAGTATATTGGCAATGTGTGATACGGTTATTCTGTTCTTTGGTGGCGTGGGTGGGGATTCAGGATTCCAAAATAAAATTTCTTCCGATAGGGTAACGTTGGACCGTGTCTTCAGCGCAGAGAGCACAGGTTCAAAGGCAAATGTTGCGGCGTTGATTTGAATGAGATGCACGTTCCGGGACATGCAAAGCGACGTGAGCGTCTTTCTGATGCTAACGCCGCCGTCCAGCTGCAAGACTATCACTGGCGGATTGCAGGCTAAGAGTTCCTCTACTCGGTTCACTGTCCCAAAACCAATGATGTCTTGACCAGAGGCGAGGCAAACTAGAGACTGATGCTTCAGAATCTTCGAGCCATGAGGATCTCGTTTAAGGAAATGAAGCCGAGTGGCCTCCTGCTTCATCCCCCTGAGCTGCCAAAAGTCGCTGTCGCATCGAAGCTTGATACCCCAGCGGGTTTTGCGGTCAACGCCAGTATGTATATCAATCATGGAGAGGCTATCGACATAGAGACCGCGGGATTTTACATCCTTCTGGAAAGCCGTTTGTACCTCCTGACGGATATCAAAGACCATGTCCTCCCGGAGCATACGAAAGGTGTTGTCTAGGTAATCTCCGACTGGTGCTGCTGACGTGTGGAGCTCTTCGTGGAATGTCGGGCGGAGAAAGGCAGGTTTTTGACACAACATTTCATCGGCAGTTGGAATGATAGAAATTTCGCGGAAGTCGGCAAAGTCATTATCGTGACGACCACCAGGACCATTCAGAGCGTCGTACAATGTCAAGGGATCAACATTGGAGAGTATGTGTTTCATTAAATATCCCATCTCTCTGATTTCATGTTTGGATGACGTGATGAGACTCTTTTGAATAGATGGTCGAACTGCAACTTCTCGGTAGGGATTGGTGTCCCGGTCTTGCAGGGTCAAGAGCCGTGAAAGCACTCTAGCGAAGACTAGTTGAGCATTTTCATCCAGCGTGCCCTGTTGGAACGCGCGAACGAAGACAGCCCAAAATATGGGTGGCTCCACCAGGTGGAACAACAAATTGTCCAGGGCGTCGCCACCAACGTCGGAGGCCCTCAAAAGATAGCCTAGAACACTGGAACCCAATCCATTCATGAACTGGACTGACAAATCGCATCGCATCGCGAACTGGACTGAAGGCAGACCGTGAGCACTCTGGATGATTGTATCCAGGCATACTACCGGGTCATCCTGAGAGCAAAGTCCTTCCAAGAAGAGCGTGGCACCACCAGAATCAAGTTTGACCGAGCCAGAAAGAACATCGAGAAACCGCTTTTTCAACCTGGAAACGCGGCTAGAAGGTAGAGTAGGATTCATGTGTAAGTTGGTCAAGTGTGTAGATGCTCAGCGAGGGTGTACAAGACTCACACAGCAACTTGAACACTGATAGCATCGCCAAAGAGATCCGCGCAGTACGAAATTGGAGAAAAGCCATCACGTCAGGAAGTTTGACTTGTGGGGGCAGAACACGTGTCGATTAGTGGGTGCGGCGCGGCGCGATGACGCTTCGGTGTCACACAGCATCTACCAGGAGGGCACACCACTGACGAAGCTAGGAAATGACGAACTTCGTAGTGAATGGACCACACCTCGAGGATGATTTTTTCATAATTTAATATATTTGAAGTGACAGTATTGATAGCATACTATCGAAGTATGTGGAAGAGAAGTAGACTGGTGACCAGCCGTCCAAAAGAGGCAAGCTGATGGCAAGCCGCATCAGCTTGCCTCTTTTAGACGACTGGTCACGAGTCTAGAAGAGAAGATGGGTGCAACATGGGTAAACATACGCAAACTTACATAAATGGCAACCGATGAGTCGGACGCCGGTAACTTGCAAGCTACTTCGTCAACCTAGCGAAGATCATGTGGTTGCTTGATGTACATTGTTCGCATCACCTCCGCGCCCAGGCTTGGCGTGCGACGCCGTATATGATCTGCAGAAATGTGATGCTACACCAGGTACGTCGGTATTCATGTGCCATCAATGGGACTAAATTTGGCGCATACAACGTGCTCTGAGCCTTCCGATCAGTGAGAAAATACGGGCATGCTCCCGTTTACCCGGTCATGTTAGGTTGAATAAGTGTCCGCCGAACATCGTAGTAATAACGGTCAACAGCGGCTTCGATGTGGACTGTTGGGCTACGACACCAGACGAACAGCGATGTGGAAGAAAGAGCAAGCGCTCATTGACCATTCTCTGGTGCGTGCCTTGTTTGTATCCTGGATCGGCGGCGGCCGTCCAGCATGTAAATAAACTGCGGGTGGCCTAGGATTTAGTGTGAGGTCCCGGGTGCTCGGGAAGCCGCGAGAGGCTCCCGTCCGTCTGCGAAACGTGTTTTGAAGAGACAATAGTACCGTATTACATAAGCTACTCGCCCCTCTTAATACCACATCCATTCGGGAGCATCCAACGTGATCGCCATGACCTCCATAGCACAACCTGTCGCTAATGCTGCCCCAGTCTCTGCACCTGCTGCGGTTAACAAGAAACAGCCATACCCCTTTTACCTCGGTGGTCTTGCAGCTACCATAGCTGCATCAATCACCCACCCCCTCGATCTCACCAAAGTTCGCTTACAGGCTTCGGGTGATAAACGGATGATCGAGTCTGTAAAGAAGACCGTCAGAACAGCTGGTTTCAGGGGTCTCTTTGACGGAATCAGTGGTACTTGGATGCGACAGATGAGCTACAGTCTATGTCGCTTCTGGGCATATGACGAGAGCAAGAAACTCCTTGGCGCCAACCCACAATCGCCTCCTTATATCTTGGCTCTCGCTGGAGTTATGGGTAAGCTGTGCCCCAAGTCGCCCCTTCATACGCCCCTCACCGGTCCTCCCAGCTGGCTCCATAGCTGGTGTTGTCGGTAATCCTGGTGGTATGTCTCCTCATGCATTCCACACGCCCGCTTCCTCACCTCATGCTTCCCACAGAGGTCGTCATGGTCCGTATAGTCAGCTTACCCATATCACATGCCTTCTCACGCGTTTCCCTCCCCATTCCTTTCTATGTCACGTGCCCATCCTCCATCTTGCCACACACTCCATCACTCAACTAGGTCCGCCTCCAAGGCGATTTCGCCAAGCCTCCAGAGAAGCGTTTCAATTATAAACACTGTTTCGATGCGCTTTTCCGTGTAAGTGCTTACCTCGCTTTTATATCCTTATCATTCGCTTCTTGCCTCGCACCCTATTCCATTTCGTTCTTGTATGCGGGATTCACGTGTCGGAACTGCACGGCCACATGCTCCTTTCACTCTGCAAGGACTATTTCCGAGTTATCCCGGGAGATGGATATACGCGATCCTGGGTGAAAGCCTACCCGAACATCATCGGATGGACTTGTTCCCGTGCTAGGCAGCCCGTTGTTCCGTCTTTTCCATACACGCACCTTCGCGAGGAACTCCTCTCAGCCTAGGTTGGGAAATGCGATTACAGTAATCGATTCCGTCGAGGGCGATCGTTATATCGATGTTGCCGAGCAAGGGAGGATGCACAGGCTACGGCGACAGTAGAGGATCGCAATATAAAACAGAAAAAAACATCTAGGAAACGGAAGGCTTTTATACTCGGCATGCCATGTTACCTCCGCATGCTGCCGCACAACTGTGGGAAGAGTTCCGTTCTATCCCCCTCCTTTGGCTGATCAAATTTCTCCGTTGTGATGTAACGCGCGGGTAATATCCCCCTGCCAGTCTCTCACGACCAGTTTTCGGCAAGGTATCAGTTGTATGGCTGATACGACGCAGGCGTAGCCTCCATCAAGCCTGGTCAACAATACGAAAGAACTGGCAAACGAATTTCATGGTTGATGGAGGCACAAGCCCCATCAGGATACTGTCATTCCATTACCGACTAGTAACCTGGATCAGTGGCGTCAGACGTAGCCGACGTGATGATAATTCTCTTTCGACATCGCTTCTGGTTTTTCGTTCTTTTTTTAACATTGTTTCATTTCCTGCGTATTGGTGATACCTACTGGCATGCTGACATTTTTTCTGTTTCCTTCCCTTGGTTGATGTGCTGGGTGCTCTCACGTGTGGTTCCGATGCACGATTTCGACCCATGTAGATGGTCCGTGAAGAGGGCCCTTCATCACTCGTTCGTGGCGTTGGTCCAAACGTCTTCCGAAGCGTATTGATGAACTCGAGTCAACTCGCTTCGTGAGTACTTGACCGTCTCTCCCAAGGCAGATTGCAGTTACTGACTTCGTCTAACTAGTTATGACTTCTTTAAGTCTGAGCTCCTGAAGACACCGTACTTCACGGACAACATCTACTGCCACTTTACGGCCAGTTTCGCTGCCGTATGTTTCTCTCTAATTAGATTTATTGTTGGTTTGGAATGGGGATGCTGACACGAATGAACGTTGGACAGGGCACGGTAGCCACTACTATTTGTTCGCCTGCTGATGTCCTCAAGAGTCGTATCATGAATGCGAGCGGACCCGGATCCAGCGTACGTTCTTATTCTGCCCTGGTACATCCATTCGGATGGGCTGACTTGTACCCTCTCTATTTCGCTCTCTACATAGTCAACGATGGGCGTAATTCGAGCATCGCTCGCAAAAGAGGGCCCGATGTTTATGTTCAAAGGCTGGCTGCCGGCATGGACACGTCTGCAACCAACAACCATTCTCATATTCCTCACGCTCGAGCAGCTAAAACGATTAGTGGACTGGCAACGGGGCACGTTGTAAGAACATGGGAACAGATGGCAGGAAGATGACTTTTTTCATGTGCATACTGGCGTTGTGGTCGTAGGATTGGAGATCATGTTTCGCATTTCGACGCCGGGCGGCGTCTTCCACTCTGCCGGATCCCCACATTTAACTCGACATTGCTGATTGTTTCCCCCCTTTTCCTTTTTTTCATCCCATCAGAGGTGGTTTCGTTTCCCTATTTTCTGCGTGTGATATCACATGCATAGGTACATATTGTACATAGATCTGTATGGATGGATTGTAGTACGGAGTTCGTGTATCATTGAGGTGATGTGTTCTGGTTTAGTAGAGTTAGAGTGGTTACATCAGTTTCGATGACATAAGCAACTAACATCCCTTCCTAATTTTAACCAAATTCTAATGGTTAGGTTCAAAGTGAGTCCCAGCTCGTCGCACACGCATGTCATGGCAAACCTCCTTTTACTACACAGAACCGATGGCTACTCATCGAGTTTGTATCCCTCTCGAGCGATAGGTCTACGCCTTCTTCATCAAATGCTTCGTTCGACGCCAAACACGTCTACGCCGCCCTCCGACAGAGCGTCATCTTGAATTTCGGTAATGCAGGGTGGGGCGCCGTCGGGGGTTCGATGACCGGCGAGTCCAAAAAAATTAGTTGAAAACGATCGGCCCTTCTGACGCGCAAGTCAAGGACAGTCAAATATTTTTCACCGACAACCCGTCTCTGCATCGTCCGCGTCGCGCGTGACCAGCATACCATCGCGTGGGGCGCCGTGACCCTTCTCACATCCATCAACGGTGTCCGAGTCGTTCCGCATGTCGTGCACGTTTCAGGTTCGTCATCCTCATCCAGGGTCTGACGATGTGTTGATCATCCCTATAGGAACGATCAAGCACGTCCAGCTGGCTGCGATCAAGCACAACGGACAAATCATCGCGCGTTTTAGGGCGATGGCGAAGACGCCGGGTGGGTCGTCTGTCTTCTGGCAAGTGAGCGTATGTAGAACGACAATGACGTTTGTCTTGCAGAGCAGTATCACGCTCAGGATTCTTACGAGGGCCACCTCGCTCGAAGCACAAGAGAAATCGAGTTGTTGCGAGAATGATATTGAAATCGCAACATAATTTTTGTTGGACTGGCCAGGACGTACACCAATTTCAATAGCAGGATCATACTGGTTAGCCGAGCATGATGCATGATGCATGATGGATCGCGTGGCTCAATTTGCTTAGATGGCTGAAGTGGTAAATCTCAGATCGAGGATGCTTGTCCCCCTGCACGGTAACTTGAAGATACACAGAAGTGGATGTGAGACCGGCCCCCCTTCCAAGTCCACCACAATTTTGAAAGGGCCACGAAGTGGGAACTGGCCTACAGATGCGGCAACGTTCATTCATCGGTTGATTTCTTCGTCCGCAGACACTAGCGCACCGAGCCATCTGTTGGCCACGAGCGAGGCAAATATTGCCGTTCATATCCGATCGAGTTTAGTATAAGTATATCAGTACTCATTGACATGTATGTAGTAGTAGTAGGATGCCAGGGGCAAAGGTACTATCGGATGCTCGAGTGGGGGCGCGTGAATGCCATTAACTGGGCATCAGGCGCGCGACAGCCCAGCCAAGTTGCAATGGTCTCCCGTGGGTAGGAAGACAGTCGTTCTATTCAAGTTGTTGGGGCGGTCAACCGTAGCCCGGAGGTTGCCGCTGGCCTTCTGCCAGTGCCGAGTACGTAAAGGTTGTCTCCTTTCTCCTAGGTTCCAACGACTTCCAGCGCTAACAATCCCCCGTCGCGCTTGATTTGCGCTTGCAGTAGCCGTGACCCTCTTTAAGTGTTCAGGTGAGTTTATTACTGTGACAACACTTTTTTCTATCCGTAATCGACTTCGAACGTTGTCCAGCCCCAGAACGTAGCAGGCTGAACCAAGCCTTACCCACCATACCCAACGAAATATACCTTTCCATAATCATAATCGAAGTGATTACTCCGCCCACTAGCACCCTGATACATGCACAACTCAAGATTCTGGCCAATCTTTCTGCGACCTGCAGATTCTTCGCCAACGTTTGCCTTCCACGCATATTTGAGTTTATAGAGTTTTCTCGTTCTGCTTCTCGCTATTTCTCCCACCTATATGGGGCGTTGATCTGATCTACTCTGCTCACACAGATCGCCCAGAAGCAGCCTCTTGCGCTTGCGCTTGCCTAGTCAGCGAGGTGCCTCTTCTGGCCATGTCGGAACGACCGATATGCGAAGAGGTGTATTGCGACAATGTCGTACATGAGGAACATCCGCAGGCTCCAGATTTCAGACTGTAACGTGGATGGAGAGTGCTGGAGCATGCTTGCGGTGCTGCCATCGCTCGAGGATCTAGAATTCTATAAATGCCTCGTGCACACTGGACCCGAGAAGTGTCTCAAGCTGAAAGTGTCTCGGCTCCTGGTAGTTGACTGTGGCAACGGGCATCACCAGATCATTCTCTCCATCGATATGGGGTGCTTGCGTGGGCTTGCCATGGATCTCCGGGCTATCGAAGAGGGGGATTGGTTGCGACAATCTGACATCACGGAACTGTACCTCTACTCTAATTTCCAACACCATTTATTCGCATACTACATTCCAAGGCTGAATGTTGCCCTCGCGAAGGCGCCGCGGTCCTTGCAGACATTAGGTTTCAAGGTCGATGAGTTAACTGCTTGCACAATGGCTGCGGATATCATCGAAAGCATGTTGGAGGATCCAGTGTGGAAGGAGTTTTCTTCCCTTTGCTCGTTCACAGTGCAACTGAATAGAATGCTCCTTGGTAGGGATGTAAGTTTGTGGCCATATTCACTGTCTCACACGGTCGCTCAACCACTCCCTCTAGGACACGGGGTTTGATCTATCTGTGAACGGTATACATCTCCTCGTGCTCATATACCCGCGCTGAATAAACTACTCGTGTTTACTGCATCGCATGACACATCAGATAACTTGTCCAAAATGAAGCGTATCATTCATGACAAGCTTGGTCCTCTCTCTGCTCTCCACAATCTGAATTACATAGGGTATTTCTGGAATGCTTTCCGTTTGGTAGACGGGGAGTGGTTTGAGGGTGACCTGTAGCTGAGCTCAGTGAAACTTGTACGGTACTACAAGTATTTTCTGCGAGCTTTTAGTTCTGTTCCTACCTTGGACCGCTTCATATACTTATCTCACGACGTTCTAATGTTATCCTAGCAGAACCTTCAATATTTCACACGGGACGGGAAGCAACTCGTCGTTTATACCCTTAATGCTGGAGCGGTGCCAAACAATTCGAGGCGACTCGGATGGCGTTTTTGAGGGCTGAGCTTTTCGATCCTCCTGAACCCCGCCATCTAAAGATGACCAGAGACAGACCCGCATCTTCTGCCATGCCATGTACATCCTCTTCTATATGGAACGGGATTGTTCAGACCGTTATGGAAACTTTGGTAATTTCTGAAACAAGCACAGCAGATATGTACTCTGAAACAACTTTCTCGACGCAAATTAAATGTAGGGCTGACGAGGTCAGTGTTGCGCCCAGCAAACGTGTGATGAAATAATTAGTCATCTGTTGTCTCCCAGAAAGTGGTGTTCAAGTTGTCTCGTGTAAATACGAAGGTCCGAAATGGACTGAGCCTGCAGTATCATGATGTGGCCAATATAAACGTGACGGTCAGTCCCATGGGCGTGTGCCGATAGCATTGACAGCAAGAGCTCACTGGCATGCCCGTGCGAGCATTAACTGTAAGAACCTGGTGCATTGCGTCGGGGGCCGGCTTCAAGTCCGGTGCCTTGCGCCGCTACCGTGCGGACGGATAGTAAGGCACCTGCGAAGGGACAAGAACATGATTCAAGCCTTCGGCGCTCTTTCCTTTCGCCTTCACGATTCAAACCACTCTGCGCTTCAGCGAATCAGCGCCGCAGTAGTCCTTTCCATCTCATTTTTCACTCATCCACTCGTTTGTCTCACCGTCTTCAATAAATATTGCACCATTGAAATCTTCTGCCAGTCGGAAAACGACTTGGAGGTGTCATAAGCTGGTGTCGAGGAATCGCGGGAACCAAGCCTTATAAAGAATGGTGACACATCGGAACCATTCTTCACAAGTCCTCGGGGTGGGGTGCCTTCTATCCTGATAACAAATTCACAGAATGGTTCCCCAGGTTCAAACACCGGCCGATCACTTCAGTTATCCGGGTCTTAATCGGCTTCTGCTCGCTTTCCGAATGCTGACGGCCGACCATCAATATAAGGCCTGCGTGTCGATGAATTCACTTCTATCTCAGTGAACCTCATCTTGAACAATTCCAAGGAGACGTCATCATCTCCCACAAGGACCATGCTGGTTTCAGAAACTTCACTTGTGATTACAATCCTGACGATAGCCCTCGCAACTTTCATAGGCGTCTTTTACAAGAAACGTAACATCACCTCAAAAGAAGGGCATCCACTTCCTCCCGGTCCCCCTGCAAAATGGTTCTGGAACAATACTATGCCGACAGCCAAGTCAGACCATCTTACAAAACCTTTTGGCACGCTGAACGAACTGACTTCATTCTCAGCATAAGCTCTACGTTCAACCATTGGGCAAACGAGTACGGTCCTGTGATCACACTTCGTCGTGGTAGTGATATAACCATTATCATTGCACGAGTCAGCGTAAGATACAACTTTACCTCGATCGTTTTTCATCACCAATAATCCACAACTTGCGTTGGTTTTTCGACTGCAGGCAGCCACCGAAATAATGGAAAAGGAAGGAAATGCTCTCGTTGATCGTCCTCGAATGATTGCTGCCTCTGAATTACTTTCGGGAGGAAAACGAATTGTGCTCATGGGCAGCGGCGAACGATTTCGTCGACTCCGGAAGGCTCTCCACACGCATTTGCAAGTAAAGGCGGTGGAGATGTACAAGGATATTCAATCTGAGCAAGCGCGGACACTCATTCTTAACGTCCTGGATGACCCAAAGAGTCATCGGAAGCACATGCACGGGTACATTTCAGTATGCTATGCCTCGAGTTTGCTCCGGCCCTGAGATACAGCACTATAGGTTTTCCACCTCTATCATGCTGCGTATCACGTATGGCAACTCGAAGTCCATGTCCGTAGACGATCCCGAATCCATCAATGTGAAACAGATCGTCGAACACTTTATCGAGGGGACGCGCCCTGATGCTTACCTCGTCGATCGCTTCCCTTGGTTAAAATACGTTCCTGGATACGGAATACGCCTTAAGAACTATTACGAGTCTGATCTTAGGTTTTACAGAGGTCAGTTGAACCGGGTCAAGTGTGCAATGGTGCATTATACTTTGATATGAAGTACAGCGATGGAACTGATAACATTTTGTAGGAAACGGGCAACGCTGCTCCGTCCTTCAGCGAAACCTTGCTTGAAAATACCCATGATCACCAGTTATCCTTCGACGAGATGTGTTACCTTGCTGGCACTCTTTTTGAGGCTGGATCTGATACGGTATGGCAGTTACCTTGATATTCTATGAATGGACTAAATGGAAACTTTAGAGTGCAGATGCTATTATCACAATGGTCATGGCTGCGGCATGCTTTCCGAATGCTCAATTACGGGTCCAGGAGGAGTTGGACTCGGTCGTTGGAATGGACAGATGTTAGTTCTACCGTCTTCTATTCGATACGCACCTATTCATCTTAATTTCAGTGCCAAGCTGGAGTGACTGGGATAATCTTCCTCAGCTGCATGCTTTCATATCGGAAGCACTCCGCTGGAGACCTGTCGCCCCACTGGGTGAGAAATATGAACACCTCCGCCAGATTCATACTTGATCTTTTCATAGGTTTGCCACACCGTTCTACTAGGGATATATTCTGGGTATGGCGTCCTCTCTTGCACAACGTGCCTTTAATCAGTGTCACGACAGAGAGATTACTATATCCCGGCGGGTGCAACGGTAATTGGAAACCTATGGTATGCCTTACTCTCACTCTTCGTTCATGTATAACTGAGACCTTGGAAAATGGAACAGGGCCATTAGTCGAGACCCCGTCGTATTTCCCGATCCAGAAAAGTTTGACCCTCAACGCTGGCTTGATTACGGTGGTGAACTACGTGATGACGTCGAGTGTTATCCATTTGGATTTGGTCGAAGGTATGTCTGTCGCTCAATCTCTTGCTTTAAGTCCTGTCGACTGAACTTATCTGCATCATCGGTACACAACACTATTCATAAAGGGTCTGTCCTGGGATGCACCTCGCGAACCGTTCGATGTTCATCGCCCTCGCGCACCTTTTCTGGTCATTTCGAATCTGTGAGCACCCTGGAATACCTATCGACACCACTCCGGATATGGACAATACTGTGGCCCATCTGCCGCCGTTTGAGGTCGATTTCGTACCTCGCGTCGATGTCGCACGGTTGAGGGAGGCAATGATGTGATTCGTATGTTGGTTTTGGATACTTGAGCATGTAAGTAATTAGTTTGGCGGAATGACACCCTTTATGCTTTGTCCAAATTAGCACAGCCTGTTCGTGAACTTGACAGTCTGTCCTCGCTCCCTGGGACCCTCCAGAGAGATCAGTTTCAGAGCGAATGGACAGTTGCTAACGGAGCAAGCCACAGCACTGCCACTTACTATTTTATGATCATGCTGGGATCTCATGCTCACGCCAATACTAGGCCTGGTACGAGGTAATATTCATTTCTCAGGGCTTTTTTCGATCAATCATCGAATCTCGATGCTAGTGCTCTTATCCCAGCTCCATTAAAAATTCAAGCTACTAGGGGGGAGATGAGTGACCATTTACCAGATGAAACATGTCGGTATTATTCTTCCAGGTTACCGAGACGTAGTCTACGTTTCAGCATACTGTTCCTTTCCATCTTCTACCAGTCCAAGAACGCCAAGGAGGTGCGTCCATATTCTCTGTCAGGTAGCATACCACGTCCATCTGTCAATGGCCATGAGAGATAGTGATCACGTAAACACTTCTGTTTCTGTTCGAGCATGATTAAGTTGATGATGCGAAGGTATCAGGACTCGTTGATATGCAGGAGGATACGACGGAATTAGCAGAAGATGCAGGCCCGCTACTGGTCATCAAATGGTGGAGTTCAGGAAGGTCTCAGCCTTCAAAAAGCGCCATCGACTTTTTGGCAAGTGAGCATATGTAGAACGACGACGACATTTGTCTCGCAGAGCAGTATCATGCTCAAATTTCTTGCGAGGGGCACCTCGCTCAAAGCACGAGAGAAATCGGGTCGTTGCGAGAATGACATTGAAATCGCGAGATATAATATTTTATTAGACTGGCTAGGTGACGAAACACGCGCCTCTAGCGGCAGACGACATACTCTGCTGCGAGTCTGAACGCAACAGCATGTTTCCAATCCATTCGTAGTTTACGCTTCAGCATACTCTTTTTTTTTTTTGTATTAATCATCTTTGTAGGAACGATCAAGCACAACAAAAAGGTCATTGCACGTTTCAGGGTGATGGCGAAGACGCCAGGTGAGTCGTCCAGCGCATCTGGTACTGACATCTAAGTGGCCCCCTGAGAACGGCACGAAAAGCATTCAGAAACCACTTGTAGTACCGTACACGCCTCACTAAACTACAAGTTATCCTCAGACCACTCCCTGTTCACCAAACAGAGACTATTCCCGAAATACTCTATGTACTTCAGATTACCAAGAGTAGAGACATGACCAAGCTTGTCATGAAGGATACGTTGCACTTTGGGCAAGTTATCTGATGTATCATGTAACGCAGCAAACACAAGTGGGCTGTTCAGCCAAGATATACGAGCATGGGGAGATGCATACCATCTATGTATATGTCAAGTTCCACGTCCTAGAGGAAGTGAAAGGATGAGCGATTAAGCAACCATGTGAGATACTGAATATGGACACAAATCAATTCACTTCGTCATCAGGAATCGTTGTATTCAGTCGCACCGCGAACAAGCAAAGGGAAGAAAGGCCCTCCCACGCACGATCCTCCAACATACTTTCCACGACATCCATAGTTATTGAGCAACCAGTTGTCTCATCAACCACGAAGAGTAGCGACTGAAGAGACTATGGCGCGTTCATGAGGATAGGATTCAACCTTGGAAAGTAGTACGGATTTAAGTGGAAGTCATCGGTAAGAAAAGCAGGGATGTGGAGCTCCGTGATGGTGGACTGTCGCAGCCGGTCTGCCTTTTCGATAGTCCAGAAATCCATAGAAAGCGTGCGCAAGTATCTCACATTGATGAAGGTAGCGATCTGCTGGTGCACGGACTCGGAGACACTTGAAGTCGAGGTGGGAAGAGGAGTCGAAGAGCTCATCGTTGGAGATATAGTAGGAGAGTAAGCCACTGGAAGTTGGGACACCTTCAGTTTGAGACACTCCTCAAGTTCGGCGTGCACGGGATCCTGCAGCAATTCGCATTTGCCGAATCTCAAATCCTCGAGCAATGACAACGCCACGAGGATGTTCCAGTCCTCTCCATCCATGTTACAGTCCAAAAGCCAGAGCTTGCAGATGCTCTTCATGTGCGACATTGCAGCGATACACATATAGGTTGTCCCCGCGGCCCGGGGGGCGGAAGCGGCACTTCCTCACTGACTGGGCAAGTGCAAGCGCACGAGGCTGCTTCTCTGCGATCTGTGTGCATGGGATAGATCCAAGCGACGCCTTGTACATGGGGATCAAGATCTTGGGAAACAGGACCCGAAAACTCTATAACCTCAAATACGCGTGGAAGGCAAATGTTGGCAAAGAACCTGCAAGTACCCGAAAGATTGGATAAGATCCTGAGTTGTGCATGTACCAGGGTGCCAGTGGGTGGGACAATCACTTCGATTATGGAAAGGTATATTTCGTTGGGTATGGTGGGCAAGGCTTGGTCCAGCCTGCGACGTTCGGGGGCTGGACAAAGTTCAAGTCAAGTATGGGTAGAAAAAATGCATAGTAAGCTCACTTGACCATTTAAAGAGGGCCATGGCTACTGCACAAGTGCAAACCAAGCACGACGGGAAATGTACGGGTTGTTAGAAGTTGCTCGAGTGTTGGGAGGAGACGGCTTATATCCGAGTCTGTGTGGCGCATGCAGAAGTGAGCGGTACCGTCGCTTGATGGTTTGCATGCACGCTCATTCCCTCATCCTTGGTAAATCCAGGCTGTCAGTCAGTGCCAGTGGTAGTCACGCACCGTGGCCATTTCCCCTTTTTTCTCTTCCTCTTCCCACACCTACTTGCTGATCACTTTCGCGTTCCCACCATTCAGGTTCAGGACTCAGGCTGCCTAAACGAGGCAATCTGCCAAGTGCCAAATGCGGGCTTTGTTTGCTACTTCAACGGCTTTCAATGACATATGCATCATTCGAGTTGTTCGAATCTCTGATAGCCATGGATATTGTCAGTTGGTTTCTCATATAAGGGCGGTAGGTGGATGTTTCACTCCCAGTCTTTTCCACTCCTCTAGAATGCGATTCATTACGATAACCATATTTACAGTCACTACCAGACTGGTTGCTCTGTCCATTGCGAAACCTGTACCGAACCGGAAGGCGGGTGGCATGGCCATACCACTCGCCAGACACTCCTCTCTGAACTCCAACAAAAGTGTTGATCTCGACGCAATCACCTCTCATGGTATATCAATAAGGGAGTGAGTTGAATGAACTATTACATCTGGTCTGCTCAAGCATTTCTAGGAAGATCCTTCGCGGCCTGGACAATTATGAGATGAACACAGGGATGATGCATCCTTTCGCTGTGAAACGGAGTTCATGTGGACTCGGAAAGCGTGGCGCTAGCCTCCCGCTCACAAATTATCAAAATCACTTTTGGGTTGGCGAGATTTCGATAGGCACTCCGGCCAAGACCTTGAAAGGTAAATTCACCTTGTACCATTCTGACATGTTGACCCTGATTTACGTCCCAGTCAAAATCGACACTGGTTCAGCGTAAGTACATTTCTTACAGTTCATCCACCCGTGTTTGTTGAAGTCGACGCAGCGATATGTGGGTGCTGCAGACTGGCTGTGGTGGAATTTCCGGAGATTACGACATCTGGGATCCTGAGTCATCTGAATCTGCCGAGAACAAGGGGATATCATTTCAGCTCGAATATGCAGATGGATCCATCGTCAAGGGTGATCAATATGCTGATAATGTAACCATCTCTGGATTCACTGTATGTATTGTATCATCTATGAGCATGATCGGATTCTGACGCCAAGTTAGGCAGACCCTCAGACCTTCGGTTCGGCAACACAATACACCTCTGAGCTACACAACGACGAATGCCATGTGGACGGGTTTCTGGGATTGGCCTACCCTTCCATCGCGGAATTTGATGCTGACCCGCTGTTTGCATCGCTTATTGGACAAGGAAGGCTAATCAATCCAACATTCTCATTGAAACTCACTTCGTCTGGCGCTGAGATGTACGTTGGCGGAGCAAACAGTATGCTGTACAATGGTGACATTACATATACACGCGTAACAGATCCTGTGAGTTTAAAACAGTAGATGGGACTCAGAGTGGAGTTGTTGACATTGGTATTTGTGTAGGGATATTGGCAGGTATCCATAGAGGATGTTCGTGTTAATGGTAATACAATCCTCGAAAATGTACCCGCTATTTTCGACACTGGTGCCAGCTATATCTTTGGAGATTGGGAACAGGTTTCAAAACTCTACAGACCCCTTGGTGGCACCCTCGAGGACCATGGAGACTTTGGTTTCTATTACCGTGAGTTCCGATTGCTTTTGGTACCTTGTTTTTATCGACTGCCTAGTGTAGTACCGTGCGACTCTTTCCCAACAGTGAGCTTTACCTTCGATGGCACGACCTTCAAAATGCCTCCTGAAGTTCTCAGACTTGATGCGGTTGAAGAAGGTTCTCCAAATTGTTTCAGCGCCATTGTCGCAGAGCACTCGCCTGTTGGTGAGATTTCATAGCCTATCGCTTCCTGAATCCCCCGTTGCGGCGCTCAATGTGATGATCGCTGGACTTGTTCTGACTATATAACCTAGGATTTTGGAGCATCGGGATCCCTTTCCTACAGGGCGTATACAGCGTGTTCGATTACAATACTTTACAGGTCGGGTTTGCGGACCTGGCTTGAATCATGCGAATGATCCTAAAAGTTGCTATTGAGTTTTTTGTTTGATAACATCAGGACATGATATGTGGGATGTGAGTGCGCATACGGGGTCCTAGCTAGTGCCAGCCATGCGTGTACCATATATACGAAAGTGGCTGAGAACGTTGAAACAGAAGCTCGCAGATGACATTGAAACTTGTATTAATATGCTTCTGGGCGCCGGAGGCCACACGACACCTCCGACCACTCCCCGTTTACCAAACGGAAACCATTCCCGAAATACTCTATGTACTTCAGATTGCTGAGAGTAGAGACGTGACCAAGCTTGCCTTGAAGAATATGTTGCATTCTGGGT
Source organism: Leccinellum albellum (assembly GCA_038090015.1). Classification (NCBI taxonomy): domain Eukaryota; kingdom Fungi; phylum Basidiomycota; class Agaricomycetes; order Boletales; family Boletaceae; genus Leccinellum; species Leccinellum albellum. Next base: position 19,218 of record JBBPLX010000062.1, read on the forward strand.
AAGTGATCTGATGTGATATGCGATTCAGTAAACACAAGTGATCCATTCAACCAAATAATATATGAACATGAGATACATACCGTCCAAGGATTGGCCAAACTCCGGGTCCTGGAGGAAGTAAAAGGATAAATGGTTAAGCGACCATGTGAAGCACTGAACACAGGCACAAACCAATTTGCCTCTTTATCTATAATCATTACATGCAGTCGCATCGTGAACAAGCAGAGCGAAGAAAGGTCCTTCCACGCAGGATCCTCTAACATGCTTTCCACAACGTCTGCAGTCATTGTGCAAGCAGCTTTCTCATATACGGTGAAATGCAGCACCTGGAGAGACCACGGTGCTTTCACGAGGGAAACACTCAGCTTTGGCGTATAGGATGGGCCTAATTCCTTGGGGAGACCATACTTGTAAGTATAGAGGTGTAACTCCGTGATAGCAGACTGTCGCAGCCAATCCGCCTCTTCGATTGCCCAGGAATCTATGGCAAGTGTGCGCAAGCATCTTGTATCGATGAAGGCAATGGCCTGCTGGTGTATGCGGGGACAATCAACGACCCGAAATTGAGACACCTTCAGCTGGAGACACTTCTCGGATTTGGCATGTACGGGAAGTCGCAGAAATACGCATGTGTCGAATGCCAGATCCTCAAGCGATGGAAGTGCCGCGAGTATGCTCCAGTACTCTCCATCCACTTGACAGTATACAAAATGGAGCTTGCGGATGTTGTTCATGTGTGACATTGCAGTGATACACTGCGCGTATAGGTCGTCATGGCATAGGCGAAAGCGGCACCTCCTCACTGATTGGGCGAGTACAAGTGCAAGAGGCCGCTTCTCGGCGATCTGTGTGCACAGGATAGATCCAAGTAACACCTCGTATGGGATAGATCCAAAATGGGAGGAAAGAAGACCAAAAAACTCGACAAACTCATATATGCGTGGAAGGCAAACGTTGGCGAAGAACCTGCAAGTGCCCGAAAGATTGGACAAAGTCTTGAGCTCTTGTAGTATCAGGACTGTAGCGGGCGGGGCAATCACTTCGATTATGGAAAGGTATATTTCGTTGGGTATGGAGGGCAAGGCTTGGTCCAGCCTGCGATGTTCTGGGGCTGGACAAAGTTCAAGTTGATTATGGGTAGAAGGAACGTGTAGTAAACTCACTTGACTATGCAAAGAGGGCCATCATGGGCTATTGCACAGTGCAAACCAAGCACGACGCGAAATGTACTGTGAAAGTTTGGCACGTAAGCTCGAGAAAACCTCTTACGTGACCTTGACGACTCGGATAAGGCCGATCATCGTAGTATGTGTACTTTCTGATACCCACATAGAATCTCGTACAGATTCTGGCAGCAGACCCTCAGATCTATCACTTTCCCTGCCGCTCAAGCCGAGTATTAGTGCTAGCGTGGCAGGTACTATCACGAGCGCCTTGGTCGATCCCTCCACTTTTTTTTCCAGTGTCTTCTGGTTTACATGAGACCTTGCCGCCCGTCCGCAACCCGAGGGAACTTTCATTCCTCAATCCTATCATGTCCGCCCCTTTATCATTCCTGAGTCCGTTGAAAATTCGCAAGTGAGTCATGATACGGCGTGTTTTCCACCCATTGCAGGGCGCCAATGTCTGTGGGGTACTCATTTATAACTGTCTCATCACGTCGCCACTTAAATTATGGATCTCTGCTGAGCTTCTAAATTAGCTGTCCAACCACTCGTTGAACGACAAAAAAGGTAAAATATATGTATCTGGAATTGCGCCTGGACGACCATCAAGTTTGGCTTCCTAGTGAATCGTTACGGAAACTTGGTTGTCAGATGATCATTACGCCGGAAGAGATAGGGTGCTTCCACCGCGGTTCTCTAAAGGTGTGACAGTCGAGCTGTCGTATCGTCACTGCACTCATGCCCCAACAACACCTCAGTTCTGTAAACATTTCTGGGCTTTTTGCTCGTTGTTTACGATGATCTCATCAGAATCGATTTGTAGTGAGTACTTGGATAGCCGTTTCGGGGGTGTCTCAATCCTAATACCGGAGACACAGTCCTTGTCTTGATGCGTGCATGCGCGACCTGGCGGTGTATGCACCATATCACTTCTTTCTTCAGTGTCCTATGCATCTTATATGGTCTCTCTGCGTTGGCAATATTGGTCTATCCACTGTATCTTTGAGAGTGTGCGTATTATTATTATGACACTGGGTCTGTATAGACGGCTCCTGGATCTTCAATGAGGCCATTCCACTCTTATACGCTAAACGAGTTGATGCTTGTGTCTTGATGATCATTCGTACGCTGTTTTGTTTGTGTCCTGAAAATCCTCCCGTCCGGAATACCTCGCCCTGACTCGACACATAGAATCGTGCTTGACAGCACCGCATTGACAAGATCTGGTATGGTCTTCGGGATCGACAAAGAGTCACTGGCACATGGGCTTTACCCATCTCCACTCATCCATATGCTGTTCCGTGATGGTAAGATTATGCAGTTCTGCGTGGATCGCTGGCGATGGATACTGATCACTGGTTTCAGCCATTATGTTCTATCTTGTAAGATTCCCGAAATTTCGAGAATATGGATTAACTCTGATGTCCTGCGCAGTCAGGCTTATTGAATGGTATATTAACGATCGTCTGCTAACCACGGCTTTCCAATTTTTCAAAGAGCTTGTCGAACTGATCTTTGCCCCGTGCTATATTAGGACAGTATTTAAACAAGTGGATCTTCAGGTTACGTTCAACTTTCCCGATTATTCGTCTATAGAGATTTTCATTGACTTCATTTCTGGGAATAGGATCCAAGAAACCTCATCGTAGTCGCGTAAGCCAATTTCCTTCTTGCTCAATGACCCGAACGTTTACCTCGTCACTTACCTTGCACTTTCCCTTGCTGAGTGTCACCGTTGCCTGTACAGCCTACCTTCCCGCTCATTTCCCTCGTCTGACAGCGGCTGATCTTCAACCTCCGTGAATTCCGCTCAGAAGTCAGGATCGTTCACGACACGCAAGATCAATGACGAAGTAAATAGGTAAATGGTCGACATGGGGGGAAAGGTTTGAGTTCTTTTAATTCTCGGGTGCTCAATAATATACCAATCTAAAACTACTGACTTTTCAGACAATTTGTGGTTGCAGGAAAATTCGATTTTGGTGAAGTCCCACATTCGCCTTGAGTTTGCTTATCCGGTCTGCGATCGTACTTCAAGCTGATTAGAAAGGAATAGATAGATACACACACATAGGAACAAAAAGACCCTTGCTAGCTTTCCCCCTACCTCGCATAAGCCATGCGTGTATATATCAAAGTAACTGGGAATGAAACAGAGGCACCATCGGACTCGGATAGGTGCATAAGTACACTTCAGTGCACTGGGCCCCCGACCACTCTCCATCTACCAAACGGAAGGCATTCCCGAAATACTCTATGTACTTTAGGTTACCGAGAGGAGAGACAGGACCAAGCTTATCGTGAAGGATGTGTTTCATCTTGGGTAAGTTATCTAATATGTCATGCAACGCAGCAAATCAGCGCAGGTATACGAGCATAAGGAGAAGCATACCGTCCATGGATAGATCAAACTCCGAGTCCTAGAGGAAGTGAAAAGACAAGTAGTTAAGCGATCATGCAAGACGCTGGACATGGGCATGATTTGACTCACCTCCTCAGTAAGCAGCATTCCGCTCACTCGCAGCGTGAGCGAGCAAAGCGACGAAAGATCCTTCCATGCATGATCCTCCAACATGCTTTCTACAACATCTGCGGCAATCATGCAAGCAGTTTTCTCATCGACCGTGAAACCCAGCGCCTGGAGAGACCGTGGCACTTTTGCGAGGGCAACTTTCAGTCTGAGCATGTAGTATGGGTTGAAGTCGTCGAAGGGAGCATGATGAATTGAAGTATAGAAGTGCAGCTCGGTGATGGAAGACTGTCGCAGCCAATCCGCATCTTCGATAGCCAATAAATCGATGGCAAGCGTGCGCAAGTATCTCGTATCGATGAAGGAAAAGACCTCTTGATACCCGGAAACACAGTCGATCACACAAAGCCGAGATAATTTCAGCTTGAGACTCTTCTCTGGTTCGGTGTGCACCAGATCTTGCGGAAATTCGCATTCGCTGAATGTTAGGTCCTCGAGCGATGGCAGAGCCACGAGCACCCTCCAGTACTCTCCATCCACGCTACAGTTTAAAAACTGGATCTTGCGAATGTCCTTCATGTGGGACATTGCAGCGATATACCTCTTCCTTAGGTCGTCCTGACAGTGGAGGATGCGGCACCCCCTCACTGACTGGGCAAGTGCAAGTGCAAGAGGCTGCTTCTCTGCGATCTGTGTGGACAGGATAGATCCAAGCAACACCTCGTATGGGGGATGTCGTAGATGGCAGGAATGTGAAAGGGGATCAGAAAACTGTACAAACTCGAATATGCGCGGAAGGCAGACGTTGGCGAAGAACCTGCAAGTGAGCGAAAGATTGGATAAAATCTTGCGTTGAAGTGGTGTCATGGCCATATCAGGTGGTGCAATCTCTTCGATTATGGAAAGGTATATCTCGTTAGGTATGGTGGGCAAGACTTGGTCCAGCCCAATGCGACGTTCTGGGGCTGGGAAAAGTTCAAATCAATTAGGGTCAGCAAAAGTAAAACTCACTTGACCACTCAAAGAGGGCCATGGTTAGAATTGCACGGTGCAAAGCGCGAAAGATGTACGCGGTTGTTACTAAGAACACAGTCAGGGGTTATGGGGTTCACGCGGAGCTTAAACATTGGAAACAGTCAAAAACGAACCGTGGACCCTCTCACTGACCAAGTGCATTAGTATCCACCCGAGTGCCGCAAATGCTGGCACGATCGATGCTGTCGCCGCCCCCTTCCTCGCTCTCGACTCACGAGGAGTAGACTTCCGACGTGACGGTGGGGAACTGCACGGCTCGGCGAGGTGTAAGGGCTGACGTGACGTGACGTGGGGCTTGAACCTTACGACTAATCAGTTCAAACTGGTATCGTTCGAGACAGTTCAGCGCCGCATGGGCACCGATCCCAACGCTAGAACTTGAGGCTGCGACACCATCACCAGTAGCCTCACTCTGGATCCAGCTGCCGAAACGGCTGCCAACCTCATAAGCCACGGAAACAACCCATCGAACAGCCAGTATAATTGTTGATTGTGATTGCTATATACTTCGTCGTACGTTCGTCCATCGTTCTGTCGCCTGCCTATCTAGTAGGTTCAAACACTTATCTTCCATCCGTGGGTGCTTGTTAGGATGCATGATAATAAATCAAAGTTGCTCCGCTGCGTTTTGCCACAGGGGAGGAAATTACAGAAAACTACCAACCGATATGTTGACGAAGCGGCCACCAATCCGTCGTTTTCCGTTTTACTTCCACGATAATCGTTGAATATTTGCTGCAAGTTTGTAACATTAACATTTCCTTCCCTTCTCCAATGTTTTCACTCGAGACTCCCAGTGTGCGTTCTGTGTAACTTTAATTACAATCTATATCATGAGCGTACTTGGTCAATGGCAGTGCCAGTGTCGGCAGGAGCCTTTTTTATATGGATCAAATACGACCGAACATTTCATAACCGTTGCTCATATACATACACCATCCACGGAACTAGAGTCTGTGGCATAACCATGCCCAAGTCAAAGGCACTGAGGAAAAAGATTGACCTGGCGGCCAAATATGATACCGTATCGCTGATTCTTCCTTATCTTTACATTGGCCCCTGCTCTGCCACCTCAGCCGCATCGACGGGTTTCGTTGCAAGAGAAGGGGTCACTCATGTCATCAGCGTTGGCAAAAAACCAAGATCGACACTCGAAGGAGTATCCTATCTTCGTCTTTCCATTGAGGACGATCCCTCTGCACCCCTGGCTAATGCTTGCGTGGAAGCAGTTACGTTCATCGACAATGCACGCGCGGGGAAGAACTCTCCCAAAATATTCGTCCATTGCTTTGCCGGGATCTCTCGTTCACCGTCCATCGTCGCATATTATCTGATGCACCGCTGCAGCATGTCGTTGAAGCGTGCTCTGGCACTTATCATCCACGCAAGACCGCAAGCGTGCCCGAACCCTGGCTTCGTGTCACAATTGCAGGAAGCTGAACTGGAATTGCGCGGTTGTTGTTCCTTGCCTCTGGATATGGTGTCCCTACCCAGCAAGAAGGAGGATCGCCTGGCGCTCTTCCAGGAGGACCAACCAGACGATGCCTGCCGAAAGTCTGCTTTGCCGCCACGTGTTGTGAGCGAGGTGTGTCATTTTCGTACCATTGAGAGACACCACTAACGAATTTGTCTCAAGAGTTCTTTAAAGCATCGGAGAATGACAAGGAGAATGCCCTGTAGGTTGTCGCGCGCCTGACTCCCAGTCAATGGCAGTTACGCGCCCCCCTTCCCCTTAATGGCACCGGCAAATCTGATGCCGGGCCCTTTCCCCCCAACCCTTCCTCTACTTGCTCGTCATGCCGTTTTTGCGTTCCGTTACCCCTCTACCCATCACTGCCTCTTCCCTCCAATGGAGAAGTGGCGACTCAGCCCATTTACATAATAACCTACCGCTGGTCATGGAAGATCAGGTTTACGTTTTTGTGTATGTCCACTCTAGCGCTGTAATACGGACATGGGGCTTAACCTCAACGTGTGCGTTCGGTCATAGCATCCTGACGTGGAATCTTAGCACTTTAGAACCAGTGGATACGCAGCAGAAAGGTACCTCTGCTCCTGCATATGTTCCTATACCCTCGGTTCGTCTCGAGTGTCCGGGAAATGTATGCGCATAGTATTTATTGCGGACGAGGGCATGGAATTGACGCGAGATTTGGCTAATCAGCTTTATCTAGCTACGGGGTGAGCCATTTGTCAGTTGTATCTGCGGACAGAGGGAAAGAGGGGCGTAGTAGTAACTATTATCCCATCCATCATCTGTGTATTCGCGTTCGTCAACATCATTATATACATATGCATATATATGTGCTAAATCATCATCATTAACTGACCCATACTATTTGGAAACGACACATGCTTCCTACGCTTACTATGATGATCAACGTTCGACTGCCGCACCGCGCAAGAACTATGAAGTGCCTTCTTCGTGACCTGCCAAAACGTCCAGCGTTGGTAAAACTCAGACATTGGGAATAATGGGTATGCACAGACAGTGCGTCACAATTGATGCCTGGAATGGAAGCTCGGTTGGTGCCTTTGAAGGAAAGAGAGAGAGGAAAAGGGGGTAACGTACATTCCACTAATCAATCGATACCTGCCGTCGCGCCACGCTACGCCGTGCCGGTCCCCAGTGTTGAGATTCCGACTGGACCGAAGCCGAGGTCGTCGGACGCTCAGACACTACCTCCACGATCGAATTCTCCAGGTCCCTCGATGCTTGGCTGCCACTAGACCCGGGCTCCGTATCCACCCCAATTTCCATCTCCATGTTTACCTCGATCGATTCAGAAGTCTGGTCCCCGCCGTTGAGCGGCTCGGTTTCTACGCCAATGTTCGACCACAGCCGGTTTCCCATGTCGGCCATCTGCTTGTCTACCTCGTCGTTGATCTCGCGCGTCGTGAACGATCGTGATCGGAATTTACGGAGGTTGAGGATCATCCGCTGGCCGACGACAGAGAGGAGTGGGAAGGTCAGACTGGCACGGGAGAGGGTGTCATCAGCCTGACAGAAGCAAAGCCAGGGACAACGAGACGGATCGTCTTGACTTTTGACTTACGCGATCTCGAGAAAGTTTCTTGGATCCTATCCGGGAATGACATCCAACCAATAGTCTCCTCAGCCCCAGTTGCGAAACGTAACCTTGAGATTCACTCACATCATAGAATACTATCCTAACCCACGTTGGAGTAAGTCCATCAATTACGACGGGCGTCGGAGAAGGAGATTAAAAGTAGTTACCAGCATGCGATAGCCAACAAGGAGTTCAACATGCTTGACTACACACAACATCAGGACCGATCTTTCCAAAGAATTTCGGAATCTCACAGCGTAAAATATGATGGCTGGATCCAATGGAGCCGATGATCAGTAGCTGGCAGGAGCATGGCTTGGTAAACCTCACCATCTCGAATGAGGAAATTGATCAGCGGCGATGGATATAGCCCGCGGGACTCATTAAAGAGACGCGTGAGACCATACCATATCATCGCTAGCGCCATAGTGTCTAGTGTGATTCTGTCCATCAAGTCAGAGACTAAATATGCAATCCTCGGACGGGAAAGACCCACGTTCCAAGCCACGCCATCCACTGCAAGGAGTCGGTCAGATATTTCAACATGAACCCAAGAAGCAGAAAAACTTACATAATACGCTGATGATTTTGCAGGGGGAGAAAAAAACCATTGGGTATGTAGGAAATATTCAAATACTGGGACAACGTACAAGGCATCAACAAAACGCAAACGTGGACTTGTTCGAGATACAGGAATGGGAGAGCTGTGTTTTAGCTTTAGTTGTTTGCCAAACAGGCTCACGTATCCTCATACGCACTCTCCCTCAAAGCCAGTGGATAGATCATTGTTGCCAATGCAGCGAGAATGTAGAAAATGATCAAGGCCGTCGCGATGAACGTGATGCGGTTCATACATCCCCAAACAGCACATGCGCGCATTAAGACGAGGACTGCATTTCCAACATCAAGAGACACTCAATGATAATCGCTCGGGTACCCACCACGAATTGATTCCGCGGAGAGCAACATATAGAATGGGCACACACTCCAAAAACGTTCACAGAACTGAAATCATTATAGCTTGAACTCGAGTTCAACCTTATAGGCAGAAAGAAGACACACCTCTGTAGAGCCATGGCTGAAATATCCAGTTTCCTCCAGCATGATAACCGTTTGTCCTATCAAGTTTGCGTAACGGTTTACTAAGAAGCCAAACTTGATGGGCGTCCAGGGGCCATTCCAGACATACTCCACCTTTTTTTGTCGTTGGACAGGCGGTTAGATAGCTACTTTACGAGCCGAGCAGAGGTCCGTACTTCAAGTGGCGATGTGAGGAGATAGTCATAAACGAGTAACGAATACCCCGCAAATACCGACGACCTGCAATGGTGAGTCAGGATGTGGAAAGCACGCCATCTGTGTATTTATCACGACTCACTTGCGAATGCGCAGCGCGCTCAGGAATGATACAGGCACAGACATTATAAAGTTGAAGAAAGCTCCTTGCAGACGGCGGCAATGAATCAAAACCGGAAGAAAGTGGAAAGATCGACCAAGGCGCTCGTGACGCTACATGGACCGATGACTAGGTGTTCACTGTCGACCTTGTGAAACAACCAAACAACTTGGCGCGAATAGTGCATCAGAACTGTTATGTAACGTCAGTGGCGAAGGGACTCCCGGCCGTTCCAATTGATTAGCAAGCTCATTGTCATACTACAAGCCGGTAGAGTATTTTTAGCTCGAAGCTAGCCGAAAAGCTCTCAAACTAAGAGAAATTCAGTCCCAAACCTTCGCAGCCTGAGGGTTTTGAATTGGTAAGGGTCTGCCCACTGTAGATAGATTAGTCCTCGCGAAGGAAGGAAAGTTTACCATGATCCGGGACTCTATTCAAAGCCTGTGGAATGCCATCAGAACCAAGGAGGAAATTAATGATTGAATCCCCTTGGCAGCCGCCGTGTACGGCGTAACTAAAAAGACTCCCCGGGAGTACTTACCGCATGATGACGAAGAAATAAATAAACAAAAGGAAAATTGCTGCAAAGTCCACTCGCAGCCCGGAGTTATCCGAGTCAGGGGTTATCCGATTCTATTGAGGTAACCCGAATCACGTGCTTGATTCGTACAAAACCAAAGTTCCTGACAGTGATCACAGCGAAAATCATGGCATTCAGCGGGTCTGTAAATTGTCGTATTTCGTGTTGCTTGCGCTGATCCACTCGCAGATTTGGATCATCCTCAACGAACTCCTCGTTATTCGGCCAGAACAAGCCCGCAGGGTCAATCTTTGGTAGTAATACCCAGGCCCAGCCCGCGACTACGGGTAACACTACTAATACGACCCCATCGACACAACCCCAGGCAACGCAACAGCAGCCATTCACGCCGTTCGGGCAGACTAATGCCAGCACCCAACAGCAGCAACCCTCGTCGACGTCGATTTTCGGTCAGCCTGCACCTGGAAACCAGCAGCAGCAGCAACCTTCTACTTCGCTGTTCGGTCAATCTACAACCGGAACCCAACAGCCCACGACAACGACCACGCCCCTTTTTGGGCAACCCGCAACCGGAACCGTGCAGCAGCAGTCTTCAACACCGGTGTTCGGTCAATCTACAACTAGTACGCTGTTTGGACAACCTGCGGGTGCCGGTCAACAACAGCAAAAGCCCACCACGTCTTTGTTCGGACAGCCTGCGACGGAAACTCAGCAGCAGCAGACCTCCATGCCGTTGTTCGGTCAACCTGCTGCTACCACGACACAAAATACGGGTCTTTTTGGGTCTACCACTCAGACCCAACCTGCGACGACAGGTGTTGGTCTGTTTGGGAGCACGACTGCGCCAGCGACTGGCACAACTGGCACCCTGTTTGGTGCGCAAAGGCAGACATCGTAAGTGATGTAGATATTTCCCTGCCTCAGTGACTGATACAACCCTCTAGCACCATGAGGTTCGCAAATTCTAAACCGTGGCCCAAAAGAGAAAATATTAACAATTCATTGTTTGCGACAGCATATCGCCTGCTCAACCCACCGGGCCAGTGCTGTTATTAAAAGCGACGAAATTCAACGATCTACCCGAGGATATTAAGAAGAAATTTGAGAACTTGGAGTGAGTAGTCACGCTCGTGGTGTAACCCGTACACTCTCTCATTCTTATCAAGCGCTCATATTCAAGGTCGTGTGCAAATCAGCAACGACCTCAAACAAAGAAAACTTGGTCAAGAGCCTACTAAAGGCCAAGAGCTCATTCGTGACGTACACAAGGTGGGTTCCCTCCCCCTGTTGCCGTTTTTTTTTTCCCCGAATCCTCATCACTTTACCGCTACCACCTCCCCCTCTTAGGATTTATTGAACGTAATTGCCACAGTTCAATCCGATTCCCTCTTCACCAAGGATCTTAAAGAGAAAACAGACCAAGCTGTTCAAGATTCGATCATTACGACTCGCATCGTTGACGGCTTTAAGAATCCCCATCAACATGGAATTTACCTCAAAAACCATGCATTATTCCCACTAGAGTATGTTTTCCCCCAGCCTATGAGTGCGTGCAAAACGGGAGCCTTTAACGCCAGCCCTATAGATTCTTTATTCGTGTGACGAAGCAGATGCAGGAGCACCTACAATGGTATAAGAATACGATCGAAGTGGGCTTCCTTTCATCGCCATTTTCCACCATTGCTGAATACCCATATGCAGCAAATCGAGCGCAAGTTGTCATCCACGGCTGTACAAAGCCAAGCTACCCCCCAAGGTATGCTCGATCATCCGTTCTGACCACCTTCGTTTGCCCACTAAACCTTTCGTACCCTCTCCCCCTTTGCATTCTTCAGTCATATCCTCTACCTTGCAAACTCAACATGCCATCTTTGTGTCCCTCGCTGCCAAGACGGCTGCCGTAGACTCGGAGCTACAAAAAGTCAAGGCATTGTATACCCAGCTTTGGCGGGCAAAGACAGGGAGCATGAGAGACCCTTTCAATGATCTCGATCGAGGGAGTGGAGGGGAGTTTGGGATGGAGTCACTGCGGGTGACATGAGTGTTATCTTTACCTCGTCCATCATTGGCTGATGCGCAGCTGAGTATTGCTTATGCAAACGGGTAGTAGCCTAAGGCTGCTCGTAGCAGTTCTTAGACGACACCAATGACAATTTTATTCCCTAACAAGCCCATATAATGTTAGCGTTTGTTTACTCTCACCGCGGGTACGTATCTACTTGAACGCAAAACGCATCACCTACTAGGAACCTGAACGTTCAGAGACAAAATATTGTCAGGGTGGCAGTGGAACAAACGTGTACCTTCTTAATGCTGCCATCGCAACGTGATCGCATACTCAAGCGCATACTAATCCCTATGAAACATTTACGAAACATTTCCCGCATTATCTCACAGGCTAGTCTCCCGTAGTAGGTAGACTCTTAGGTAGGAAGATTACTCTGAGAGTGGCACTCACACTGAGCGCTAGAATAAACGTAGTGAGGTCTTTCGCAACTTTCCACATCATTGGAATGCACTCGAAGACGGTCGACGCGACAACCTTGTCCTGTGGAAAGTGTTGTCGAAGAACAACCAGCTCGTTACTAATTGCCATATCATCACATCGTCAGAATAAGTGATTGGAATAGCTACAATTGTTCTCATAAATAACAAATTATTCGATATACCATCTTTGAGACAGACTTTACAAGATCGAGGCCTGGCAATCTTGCAATAGTTTAATTGGCCCTTCTTCTGAACATGACCATGGCAAATGGATCGGGGACAAAGCCTGCCCCAATTTTTACTACTTCAGGCCGGGGCTTGTTGTCTTCCAATTTGACATCATACGTCACTACGATATGGGCCAACATGGATTTGAGTTCATTGCTGGCAAAGAATCGACCAGGACTGAGGAATATGTGAGGAAAATGCCATCAACTCAAAAGAATGAAGATAGGATCTTACCATGCATGTTTGCCATGCCCGAAGGGTAGATATTCCGGACTAGTAGATACGAAATGATATTTGGTTTCCTCACCATCCTCGTCGCGCATATCCGAGAATCTGAAAGGATTAAATGCATGTGCATTCTCATAGCATTCATTGTCGAGGTGCAGAGGCCCTGAAGGCGCAGCCACAGTTGTTCCCTTGGGTATAAATGTTCCGTCTGAGAACGTAAAGTCTTTCAGGGCCATTCGTCCTAAGCTCACTAGCGACGGTCAATTAAACACATTTGCCTCAGTGGTGTCATGGATAACGATGACATGACTTACATGCACCGAGTCCAAACATACGTAGGCTCTCCTTCATGAAGCTATCAATCTTGTGCATCTTCGCCAAGGAGGCTTTCGACCATCCCTCAGCTTCAACGATAGTTTCGACTTCTTCACGAAGTGGTTGAATATACCAAGGATGTTCGGCCAAGAAAAAGAGTGCATGGGCAAAGCTCTACAATGGAAATGAGTTGAATATATCATCGAGTAAATCATAGCAAAATAACATACGCTAGAGCTGGTCTAGAGTACCAATCGACAAGCAGATAAACGAAGGGAACATTGAGAATCTGAAGACCTACATGAATTGCCGTAAAGTTGACAGTCAGCACACGATTGGTTAGGCGCTCAACCGTACGCTCAACACCCTCGGGTGCTTCCTCTAACAGCCATGACAACAAGTCGTTCTGTGGAGTGGTAGTCAAAATGGGGGAATAAAAATAAATAAAAAAAGAACCAACTGGTCTGTCAGGCCAGTCATTTCCACAATCTTTCGGGAGTGTCAGTCGCTCTTCAACTATTGGTGCAAGGTGCTTCACAGCACGCTTCTTGAAATCTGGAACATCAGTCATGAAGCGCACGACCATGCTATACAACACTGAGAGTGGTTGTCGCAGTAGGCCAGGACTGAGATACTTACGGTGCTAGGAAATCAGGAAGACGCCTAATTTTGTCTACTGCCTGGACTACATCCAACGTGAATCGCAAGTTGATATCTATCCAGTCAGGATCGCGGCCTATTACTCCGAAATAAGCAGTGTAGAATAGACAAAGGAATCATTCTGTCCATACATAATGGAAGCCCGACAAATGTCCTGTTGCTAGCCCTGCACACGATATTTTGGATAGTACTCAAGGCTGGTACACCCTTCCACTCTAATCATATTCAACAGAGGGTATGAACCGGAAGGATAGTACTGCTCACCATTGTCCTGTAGATTTAAAACCTCATTAAATGCGACTAAAATTTCGTCTCGCATTTCAGAATACACGTTGCTGAGGTTGCGAGTAAGTTGAGTACGGATAACTTCCTCGTGGTATGGGGTATGGAGTATCTCCGAGCCCAGGGTATACTCGAACTTCGTTGCCTGTCAATAGCATTATCCGTCTGTTCCATTATATACACAGCTACTCACATTATTTATTTCATCGATGGACGAGAGCACATCGTCGGGGGCCTTTCGTAGTTCTTCTATGTGCTTCCAACTGCTCACAATCACTAACCAATGATAACTATCCGCAACCTTGAACGGCAACGATTTATACTGTCAATAGAAATGATTATTGATTTATATGTCCTATTCAAGTTCACTTGCCTTTCTGTACCCCTCCTGAATGAGCTTATGGGCATTCGACTTATATTTACGACCAGCCCACCATGATCCAAGCCAACTACTTGACCCAATAGTCGGGATCCCGTCGAGCTAACAACAAATGATTGGTTTCCGGAATATGGCACAAGGTCACCGCATACTTTGTGATACTTGCGCAATTCAGAAATTACGATGGTGGAGATGACAATACCAGTGAAGGTGAGGGTGTACACGACACCCGGTGTGCCGCCTGTAAGTAGCTGGAATTGCATCCTAAACAAAGGATGTCTAGAAGGCAAAAGAAGGGTTCAGATCGTAGGCTAACTCAAATTGGTCCCCGACTCCGCTCTCTGCGAGACCCAGGACGGCGCTGGGTTGAAACTAGTCCCTACTACACTTAGCTGTTATGACGATTGATACCTGAAGTGCATCATCGTGACTGAGTCACTATGCCATTAAGATTAGTCTGGCAAGAGATCTCAAGTTGGTTAAGCATTGGACACTGGAGCTTCGGACTCTCCCCAATGTCCCCATCGTACCTCAGGCCTTAAGGGTATGAGTATACATATGCATTTTGAAATGATATTATTTTCTGAGACCGATGCCTGACTTACACCAGAACTCATTGGATCGAATCCATCGATATCCAAGTTGGACAGCAACAAATTACAAGTTCGTTCCTGCTCGAAACGTCGAGCTCCCGCCCGCAACGCTTACGGCTGACGATCAGTTACAATAAGGTTCGTGGTCAATTCGTTCCGACTTTACTTCCATGTTGACGCTTCGGAGGGCTCCCGCGCTGGCGTCATCTGTTAATCATGAGGCCTGAACAATCGGCATTTTGAGAACGGCCGATCGAGCGGTAGCCCAATTGACATCCTTATCAGAAATTACAGGGAAACGTACATTACTACATATATCCGTCACGCACACCGGCCTGGTCCCTCGGTCATGCCCGGGAGGTGGATGAACGTTTGCGAGTCTCCTTCGTGGCCAGGCTCTCTGAGTAGCCGGATCCGGACTGGAACTCCATTTCGATCTCCATCTCCAAGTCTATGTCTATCTCGATCGATTCGGTCCAGGTGTGGTCCCCGCCATTCAGCGGTTCAGTCTCCACACCGATATCCGACCATAGTCGGTTCCCCATGTTTGCCATCTGCCTATCTACCTCATCGTTGATCTTACGCGTCGTAAGTGGTTGCGAGCGGAACTGTCGGAGATTGAGGATCAGCCGCTGTCCGACGACCGAAAGGAGCGGGAAGGTCAACCTGTATGAGCAGCAACAGCCAGTCAGAAAGGAAAAGTGTGAGCATGGGACGATAGGGCCGTTAAGTATTTAAAGAATTGCCTCACGCGACTGGGATGAAGTTTCTTGGGTCCTATTTTCCAGAAATAAAATCGATAAATGATCCTCGCTCAGCGCTAGTTGAATACAACCTAGAGATCCACTTACATGACTGAATACTGTCCTAATTTAAGATGGGGCAAAGATAAATCCGACGAGACCTTGCAAAATGAGACGGAAAGTAATTACCAGCACACGATAGCCAATACGCTATTCAACAAGCTTGACTGCATGCTAGGACATCAGGGTTCATTCATATTTCTAAATCTCGGGAATCTTACAAGATAGAACATAATGGCTGAAACCAACCATCAGTATCTGTCGTCAATGATCCACGCATATCTAAATCTTACCATCACGGAGCAGGAGATGGATGAGCGGAGATGGATAGAGCCCACGTGCCTCTTTGTTGATCCCCAACAGACCGTGCCAGATCATCATTAGCGTGACGCTGTCCAGTATGATTCTATATGTCGAGTTAGGAGCCAAATACATCACCTCCATGATTGAAAACTCACGATGCAACCCATGCCAGCCACTGTAGGTAGTTGGATCAAATTTCGAATATTCCTTGCACGCACTGGAGGAATGAAAGAACGTACGACAAATGCTGTAATATCATAAAAAGAAACGCCGTCAGGACGAGAGGAGCTTCAGGGCACGAATGAAACAGCATACGAGGGATCAACAGGACGCAAACATTGGATTGTTCAGGGTATAAGAATGAAATGGCTTCATTGAAGAACCAGTGAGTCGTCTATCAACAGAACTAGTGTCGTGATGATACGCACATTCTCGAGGATATAGCGGATAGACCAATATTGCCAACGCAGAGAGACCGTAGAAGACGCACAGGACAGTGACGAAAGATGTGATACGGTGCATACACCGCCAGATGGCGCAAGCGCGCTTCAGAACAAGGACTGTTTCCGGCATTAGGAATAGGACATTATCTCGGCAACGGTCGTTCGATTACTCACTGCGAATCGACTCCGCTGAGATCATCATAAATAACGGGCAAAAGGTCCAGAAAATCTTACAAAACTGATGCGTGATTGTGCATAAGCACGATGGTGCGATAGTTGGACTGTGAAGGTCACACCTTTAAAGAACCACGGTGGAGGCACCCTGTCTCCTCCAACATGATGACCGTCTGTCCGACTAAGTTTCCGTAACGGTTCACTAGGAAGCCGAACTTGATAGTCGTCCAGGGGCCATTCCAGATATACTCTATCTTTTTCTAGTTAGACAGCTACCTCATGGCCGAAGGGGACCTTACTTCAAGGGGCGATGTAATCAAATAATCATAAAGGAGTAACGAGTACCCCGCCAATGCTGAAGACCTACAATGATAAGTCAACAGGCGGACAACGTCTAGGCAACACACACTCACGTGCGAATGCGCAGCGAACTCGAGAACGATGATGGCACCGACATCATGGACGGCTTGAAGAGAGGAATTTCCATGCAGATGCGGCAAGAGATGCAAACCGGAAGGCGCCGGGGCAGCCGCATCGACGGAAGTATGTATGTAGCAGGGATCGGAAAGGACTTGCCTGTTTGACACCGACTTTGGGCACGTAACATGTAACATCACCAATGAAAGACTCAGGGTTCTATATACTCGATTAGCTACTATGCCTTCACAATACCATACCAAGTATCCTTTTTCGCTCAATAGATGAAGCAGCCGTCTCGGCAGAAGAGCACTGGTAGGGTTTAAGTCAGAAGGGCTGGGAATCCAGGGTCTGCCTCTGGTCCTCCAGTAGTAGAAGAGGGTATGGTTCGTGCCAGGCCGTAACTAAACCCTGTAGAAAATGATACGGCGATCATAATGGTTGCACGTGGTTACCTAGTAGTACTCCCATTTATTCAATTTGAATTTAAAATTGAATCACGTTCTGTCAGCAGTGAAAGAGCCTGAAAATTCTGCCTCCCTGAGAGACGGCCCGACCTCTCGTCCGAGTTCGGAAGTTTGTTTCGTCACCTAGCCTTCATTCCATACAGCTTTCGAAACAGACTTTGTCACTCGGAGTCGACGGAAAGTTGAGTCTGCGGAGCCGAGGTAGTACACGTGAGGATGATGTATTATTTCTTGTAGACTAGCTCCTGGCTAGTTGCGCCCCGATGAACACGGACTGAAAGGCATGTCGTTATGGTTGTCTGATTGGGCGGCTTGAACGGATCCCGCGTTGGCTATAACGTGTGTGTCAACGTGGAAACCACACGGCAACTTCGCAAAAGCGCAAACGAATGCCTCTGGATCCGTGGGATTTCTCACTCCTTCCCAGTTGTGGCACCCCGCCATACAACCAATCTATCTCGGGTCGTGCCCTTGCGTCGACTCGATAGGGTCTAAGATTGGTCTGAGCTGCGCGCTGCGCGCTGAACGTTGAACCCTAAATGGTTTCGGATGCAGCGGCGGTCAGAGTAGTGGAACTTTCATAGGCTCGAAACCGCTACCTAGTACTGCTCCCTTATCTGCCCCTACTGTACATCGCCTGCCTGGCCCTGATTCTTGGAGGGGTGTCCCGATGGACCAGCAAGCGGGTACGACCGCCCGAACGTCCCAGACTGATAATCCAACGAATTCCAAGCCATTTATGATCTGATGACTGGTGAAGTGCCCGACGTCACATCCAACTGGCTTCCTACTTGAGGCCTTGATGGTCTGCCTACGGAAGATCAATCCGGACTCAATACCATACTGGTATGCAACTGTTGCAAGTAGATTATAAACGGCAAACTCTCAAATCATCATGGTGGAACGGTGAGTAGCCTCGACAGTCCATCCTCAAATCCCGTCTCGAACAGACTGAATCTCCGAGGCACAAACATAATCGTCAATCCCATGCCTGAATTAGATCTTAAGAAAGAATAGAAGAAAGAGGAACATCCAGAAGCTGGCTCCTATGGCCCAGCAGTTATTCACCCAGCGTCGACCCGACCACGTGCGCGCTCAACGTCAACCCTATGCATACCCAAACACCTCGACATGCAATGTCACGCTCGGCCCCCCGCTCATGACGCTGGCCCATCCCGACACCGGGAATCTCAGTGCATGCCGCACAGACCTCGTCAAACTCTGCGGCCCGCACACTATGCCGTGCGTCAAGAAATACAGCAGTAAGTCAAAGCTCTATAAAACGAATCAGAAGCCAGGTACCCACCTGTAACAGACAGCCTCCCCGTTGCTGCGCGAACTTCCCCCCTCAAAATTGCCTTCATATCCGGCCGCCCGTTCTCCATCCGCACTGATGGCGGTGCAAATGACTCGAGCGTTAACCCATCCTTGTCTAGCGACTGGTCCGGAGCATCTGAGCCTAAGCCAGCACCAGCCATGCTCAAAGGCACGACTACACTTCCTGCTCCTGCTCCGACCCCACCCCGAGTAACAAAGATCCGGACGGACACATCCAACCAAGCTGGTTTGAGTGCATCCGCTCTTGAAAGTGCCTCAGAGATCCACTGGACTTGAGCTGGGGAGGAATCGAATTGTCAGTGCCGCAGTCCAACATAATCACGAAGATACCTACCTGCATCACGGATTGCCCAAATAAACACCACTCTGCGACACTGACCGGACCCCTTTCGCGCTGCTCTGAAAAATCATGTTAGGTACCGAATCCATAGGAAGACCTCACCAAATCAGACTCACTGGATCACGCTCAAGAAGAGCGGCAACGTGCAAGTGACACCTGTCCCTCCTGAAAGCACAGAATGACTTAGTTCCTTTTGTTCCTTCCTCATTGTTAAGGGAGCAGCAACTCACCCGCAACAAGTATAGATGTATCGTACGCCACCACGTCAGGTGCAGATCCGTACGGGCCGTCAATGAACACCTTGATGCCGTCGTTCCGCATCGCGACCTGCTTCAGCCGCTTCGTGAACCCACCTCGTACGTTGATGAGGAAGACGATCTCTTTCCATTGTCCAGCTTCGGAGCGTACTCTGATGTCACCTTCATTCACGCCGGGTTGAAATAGCTCAGAGTCAATGCTGGAAATTGAAAACGGATGGGCCTCGAATGGAAACGTTGAAACAGAGGGCATGGTGAGAAATGCAGCCTGGCCCGGCGACCAATGGAAATGCGGCGGTCGATGCACGGTCACCCGGACCAGGTCGTCCGAAAGCAGTTCCGCGGTTGCGTCTTGCATCCTTGCACGTCGACCGAGGCAGTTGAACACTACGACTCGAGTGAGACGCAAGAAGCGATCGAGAGCCCAGAATATGAAGGATGGCCATATCCAGTGCGAATTACTGATTTATGCTTGTTAAGGTCGAATCGTGAGGCAGGGGAAGTTACTTACTCTGTTTCCTTGGTATGATAGTACGCCCCTATTAGGAGAATCCTAGCGAACGTGAGACAGTGACGACGCTTGGGGGATGAATTTCACTTACAACACCATGACAAAATGGGTGTAAAAGAAAATCTCATAGACCCTACTGCGAATGCAACGCAGAGATACGATGAATAGTATGGCGAGCGCAATGAACGCCGTCATGCCAAGGCGGATCCATGTTGTCCCGAAAAGTGAGTCCGAGATGCTAGGGAGCCAGTCAGCAAGACCTTTCTTCGACGACTGCACGATCAACTTTACTGTTGCACTAAGTATAGCTTGGCGCCCGCATGGAGCAACAGCAGTCCGAAGCACGACCTTGCTGTAACTCGGTGAATGTAATTCAGCTACGGGTACGTCAATTCATATACAAAAGGATGATAACGCAAAACTGAAACCTTTTCAAAACTGACGCCGGTGACGACTGCACCGAGAGGAACTTAGCGCTGTGTATAAATTTAAAGCAAAGAGTTGCCACTCACGTGACACGACATTGTTCTTGGTCCCGAGGGCGGTGACAAGCGGGAACTGGCTCGCTGCGAGCAAGCCTGCCTGGTCAGTCCAGCCGAATAAATAAGCATCCGACCCAATGGGCCCTGGATCTACGTGCAGGCAACAAGTAAGAAAACGAATAGTGGACCTCACGAACACCAAGGGTTGGATAACATTTAGATCACGGGACTCACTGCCAGTAAAAGTCCAAGCTAGGAGGAAGGCGATATATGCAAGCGTGAGGACAAGTTCGGCCACAGTCACATCATACGGGCCCAGCTCGAGCGTCCAGCGGAAGGCAACAACGCGGAAGACATTGACCGCAGCGAGCGGGAAGCGCGCGAGTGACCATCCGCTGTTATCCGTGTGACGTGCCGGTGGCGGGCGACGGGTGGAGGGCGTCGACTCTTCGTCGACCTCCGTGCAGTGTTGACATTGTCCGAGCAGTTTGGAATGCAGGACCGAGCCCCATTGGAATATGCCAACTAGGACGATGAAGGAAGCCAAGGTCAACCACGCTGGCACTGGGAACGTATCGACGGGTGGCGGGGACGCCGAAGACGATGACATGATGCGGTAGCTGGCAATATTAGAAGTTTAGAACGGCTTGCAGCAAGAAGGAAGTGACAAGCAAGGCAAACCTCGAGGTTATAGCGGTTCGTAAAGCTATGCCAAAAACGCATTGGAGTGGCCCAGACTTTGGTAAGTGACATTCCTTATTTTGTCAACCACAATGTGCTAGAAGTAAACTTTACCACTTTGAGGCTAGTACGACAGATCTGATCCGGAGTGAATTCGAAGGCTGTGCATACCGAGAAAGGGAGGAACCATTGTCAAACAACGTAGCGGCTGCCTGGCTAATCTCCATTTAGAATAGTCTCGGAAAAAAAGTATCGTAAAGAACTTACAGCGGTTTATACAAAGCTATGCAAAAAACGGCAAGGACCCCAGGTGCACATCATGGAGTTCAAATCCGCACTTCAAATTGACGGGCAGTTCAGAAACCATTACGGTTTTTATTTTAGGTTTAGCTCGGTTTGAATGGCCATATAGACATATTGATTCCGTAACTTCCTTTTTCACTCGAGTTATGAGCCTCGGCTCTGATTGGAGGGGAGGCCGCCGGCCCGAATTGGTTTGCCTAAGCACCAATTTGGCAGTTCGTTCTAGGGTTAGCTCAAGTCTCTACTGTATATGGCGCAATTGGACTTATCCGAGCCAATCAGAGCTATAAAACGAACAGAATCTCACTCAGCCGTGTTACATCTCTGCGGATTCGGAGGCCTATAAGAGTATGTAGGCTGGTTTCGTTGATACGCTGAGTAAGTATTAAGCACGGTTGATTTTTCACTAGTTACATTCACCTTCAACATTATGACCTTAAAGCTCACTTTCCTGGTTGTGTGTGTACACTCGAAGCAGGCTTTGGTGGCAGTGAGGGGTTGTTTCTGAGGAGGTATGATTGTCCTGCTCCACTATATGCATACTTCTGCCCACTGATTTTTACTGCATGCACATGCTCCGAGGCAAGCGGAGTTCTGTCATGATGATAGTGTGACAGTGTAGAATATTTTGATATTCCAATGTACTTACTTTCTACAGGTAAATAGACGAGCAAGCTGCCATCTGGCCATCATGTCTGTGTTGATGTTGCTATCTGGTTGATCTGATGTTACATTGAGACTCGCTTGCCATCTTAGCTGAATCATGATCGGAAACACACCCCCAGCGCCACTGCCGCCGAAGTGGGCTTTGAGGTTGGGCAGCATGAATACTATTGAATGTGGATGGTGGTGAACCGGTGAAGCATTGCACTGATTGGGGCAGAGGCCGACAAGAATGCATAACTCAGCTGTGCAAATTGGGAGGGTATGTGTTCAATTACACTCACCTCATCCCATGTCCTCACTGTCTCCTACTGGACTGTCAGATAAGTCTGAAGCCTTTCATTCTTTTGTAGTCATTCTTACTGATCTACAGTGCTTCTAAGAAGGAGTGAGCCGCACCTGGACAAGGAGAGTATGCAAAACCATCCGGATTCGAAGCGCGAGGGAAGCAACACTCAGGCCCATCATTGGAATCGTCTGGTGCGCATCCGACTTGAAGAGGCAAGAAGGTAGTATATGAGAAACATTACCTTGAAGGTGGCGAAACTTTCACTCAGAATCACGGTCCACCAGTGCAACCTGATGGTGCTGGCGACTCTGATCCCGACTGTGACTACCAGCTCTTTCAAGGGTGCGAGACTCAGAATTTGAATTTGTGGCCTCCTGAGCCACAGGTCGTTGATAAGAATGGCGAGGACAATCAAAGGACAATGAAATGAATCCGGACAACGCTTTGAAATACACCAGTACGTTCTCGGCGGTGATAGTACTCTGACATGCGCGAACAATTTACATTATTGGGGGATCTTGAAACCGAGAACACCACAGATACGCTTGACCATATATCTACTGAAAAAAAGAGCAAGAATTCAAGTTGCTGCCTTGAGTTCGTTGGACACAGCGCATGGCACAGTGTAGGAAAGTGGGGGAAAGTCCACGATGGTGAGAAAGTTCCTCAGAGGATGTTCATGGGGTCCTTGTTCGGCTACATAGAAGTTGAAATTCCTGTAGATAATGAAAAGCGCAGCACGATCAACGGTGCGTGAGCGGCAGTCGATGTTCTTGATCAGAATCAAAACAGCCACTATAGAATTTCCAGGTCGAGAATGGTTAGTCTCTGGAACGTCAGGGCGGGAGATGCCGAAAAAGGTGCCACCACCTCCTCATGCACCATGTGGCAGCAATGGACAATCCCGCAACTAAATGATCGGGTATTAATAAGACCTCCCCCTCCAGACTCTGGCAAGGGGGCAGAGACCCTGGCCCCTAGGTGTCTCGATGAATATGTACTCGGCTGCTTTAAAGAATAGGTTTAGTGTGTTCTTAAGCTTATCATTGTATGGATGCAGTGGAGCAGCGTGAATGACCACATGGATCCGCACGGGAGAAGCTGGACCGGTCACGCGTACATAGCCCCGACCGGCAAGCTGGGATTCCCTGTTGCTCCCCACGTTTTACAAGGGTCGTTAGTAAAAAATACATTATACAACGAGTTACTTGGGCACGCCATGTCAGGATAAAGCCGGTGACCTATATACAGGCTAGCCGCGAGTGCAACGAACAACGAGTCCTGTGTCAACATCATTCATGAAAGAGAAAAAACACTCACGGAAAGCAAGCGGCGCTATTCATGAACAAAAGAACTTCTGCTGCAACGGTCAATCCAAGCCACCCGCGAGGGCCTGTCGGAGCTACTACATAGTATATATGACCAAAAAGAGAGATCGAAAGGACTTACAGCATTGAGCCATGTCATGGGAAAGGCGGACAGATTGAACACTCGAATCGAATCAGGGTTTGATCTTAACAGCGGAGGTTGCGGATCCGGGCGCGCCACCGCCTGGCGAGGGGATTTGGGCCGTAGACTGTATCGGCACAGATATCGAAGATGCCATATGGGCTTGAAGAGGGCCTATGAGGCCCAGGCTCCCCCAGTGCTTGTTCCAACTGGCAGTCCAGTAGTGATGTCCACTGCCAG
Organism: Leccinellum albellum; assembly: GCA_038090015.1. Classification (NCBI taxonomy): domain Eukaryota; kingdom Fungi; phylum Basidiomycota; class Agaricomycetes; order Boletales; family Boletaceae; genus Leccinellum; species Leccinellum albellum. The sequence continues at coordinate 43,229 of JBBPLX010000062.1, forward strand.
CGTATGCTTATATACACAGGCACCGGCGTCCTCAATGGTTACAGCCCATCGGTCCCCACACTACCTATGAGATGCGCCTTCCGCGATCGTGTGGCGAAGGATGATTGATCTTGCCATCGTCCACAGCCCACGTCATCCCGATCACAGAGCGAAGCCCCGTAAACTGTATCGCCGATGCTAGATGGATCTCTTCGTCCTTGACCGACGTATGACACACAGAGAGGTACGCAAACTCTGCAAAGTTCTCCGACACGTTCTAGATGATGCGTTCGATCGTAAACCGGCCGTCATGGAGTGCGAACGCGGGCTCGAACGGCCGCTTCCTGTTTGGGATACCGTGGTACGCAAAATGAACCCACTCGGTTTTCCTTAGCTCGTCCGAGACTCGAGATATACATGATTCAGGACCTTCGAGGCGATAGAACGTCGAGAAACTTCGTGTAAGGTCGCCTGCAACAGATTGATTATACCGGCGGAAGATGTGATTTGCAATCTTGTTCAAAGGCATTAAATGGTCTGGATGGCCAGGTGGGCGAAGGTTGAGCGCTCGTTTCCCAAGGTCGATGGCCTCATCGAGGTCCCTGATTTCTGCACGCTGTTTGTACCGCTCTGAGACGATTGCAATAATGTTGTTCAAAGTCATTGGACGGGTTTGGGTGACCCTCCGGGAGGGAGTCGAGTGCCTGTCGTTCAAGGATAATGGCTTGGTTGAGGTCCGTAATTGCACTGAGCCGGTGGTACCGATTGGAGGGGCAATGTACAATGTTGTCATTGCACGGTCTGGGTATGCTGGTGGCCAGAGCTCGTCTCCCAAAGTGGACGGCCTCGTCAAGGTCTGTTATTGCTCCAACGGTATCTAACCAGCTCGTATCGGCCAGAGAGATAGGTTGTAAGATTGTTTGAACATATGAAACAATTTGGGTTTCCCGTAGGGCCATAGGTTAAATGCTTGTTATCCGAAGACACAATATTAATGGCATCTTTAAGGTCTCGTTGTTGCAAATTGATCGTACCTGATATCCGCGAGAACCTTTGCAGCAAAGCTCAGACATGCTGTATGACTTGGCTCACTAGCGGGCACGCTCGCCGCTTGAGTACGATGGCCTAGTTGAGGTCCGTTATTGCCCCAAACTACTTGTACCGATAGGAGTGGCATCATGTAACGTTGTTCAAATACACTGAACGTTTTAGATACGTCGGTGGGCAAGTATCGAGCGCCTGTAACTCCAGGACAAGGGCCTCGTTAATATCTGTCCTTTCCCAGAGCCGATCGTACCGATGGGAAAGATAACTGGCAGCGTTGGACAGAAACATCGAATGAATAGGGTGTCTAGGTGGGCATAGATGAGGTGTTTGTTGTGCAAGCGCGACGGCCTCACTGAACCAGGGGCACGTGTCGAGCGCTGGTTGCCCGAAGATAATGGCCTCATAGAGGTCCATCATTTCGCCAACTCGCTGATGGTAGCGATCGTAGTTGGCAACGTTGTTCAAAGACGCTGAATGATTCAAGTTTGGGGCCTGGTGGGCGTGGATCTAGTGCTCGCCGCCCGGGGACGTTAACTTGAGACCGATGCGCACGCACGGAAAGCGCAAAGATCACTAGAATAGAGAAGCGCAAGACTGAGAGAGGTGGCGCGGGAAGCTAATATACACGATGACAAAGACGGACGCGGGACCACACGGCTCCACGCACGGGCCATACGAATCCTCGACAGGACGATTGGATCGTTGAGGTCCGTAGTGGTCCCGAGTTTCCTGTGCCAATCAGAGAAATGACTTGCAACTCGAAAGTCGCCCAAAACCGCTTGTGCCCATCAGAGCGGCAGTATGCAATGCTATTCAGATATTCTCATGAACGTTCTAGATGCGTTGGCGGTCAAACTCTGAGCAGTGCTAACAGTTGCCCGAAGACAATGGATCCACTAAGATCCGATATTTCCCCAAGTCAACTGTGTTGGTGTGCGAGCGTTGAGCGGTTGTTAGTGAGCGTGGGAAGTCTCAACGCATGAGTGAGGCAGCGACAGAGCGGCAGCTCTCTTGCCTCTCTTGCCTCTGTCCCCTATGGTGGTCGGTCTCTTATATTCTACTACTCAATTGTTAATGTAATCCATCTATTTGCTGCGGTATGACGCAGCATCCCCTCGCATGATGCATGATCGAGGGTGCGTGCAAGCTTGTTCTTGTTTGGCCTAATAGGCTCCCAACAAACTGCTTGCGCTCAACTTGCGTAGCCTGCCAACATCGTCCTCGAACGTGGGAGGCTATTATGAAATGCTCATGGACTCATCGTGAATGCTGTTGAAAGATGTATGGAATGAGGGATGATCTTATAGATCGAAATTGAAACAGCTGCGACGGGGCGACAGCATTCCCATGCCGAGACCCGGGAATAGCTAGACAAAGTAAAGTTCGATAGGATCACACCACCCATAGTCATATGACAACTGCGGTGACAGTATGACGGAATCGCCGCCAGGACCATGACCTTCCTATCCAGACAACTAGTTGGGAAAGAGACGGAAATGAGTATGTACCTCGGCCGATTTGGATTCAGGATTGATCTTGGCTGCATAAACGGAAATTACATAGAAGGTAGGTATGTCTTTTTTTTCGGATAAGATAAGTGATTTCTTAGCTGTGTGTAACACGCAATCCCGCGCTCATCTTTTTCGGGAGCAAGTCATGTTGCTGGTGCGTGACGGATGTCAGTCTGTAGGTACTTGCGTATAGCAGCGAATGCTTTTTGGGTCAGAGTTAGAACTTAGTGGTCCCAAACCACCTTCACGCTGAGCCCGCAATAAGTTTTCGTGGGGGACCTCTTGATTCTCTTCATGTTTCCGGTAGGCTCTAATCACCGTGGCCTACAGAAGCATTGAGGAGCGATAATGGCACTGGGGTGGGCTTGAGGCTTGAACAAGAATGGAACAACGTTCCAAGTGACCCATCGAGCTTAGGTGAACAAATATACTACGCACCGCAAGAAGTCACAGTCCGTGATTGAACATTGAACTTCGTTCCTTGTTTCAAAAGCATAATCATTGACCGGCACCAACCGACTTGACAGCCTTGTTTTTGTCGACATCTGCCCAGTGATCGGACTCGGATAATCAGTATGGCAAGGATGATGGCCCATTGATGGGGACAAGTGACCCTAAGCGGGTCAGCAGTTCACACGACTGGCAGTCGTGGCACTCTGGTGCGTTTGGGAGAGATAATGGAGGTTCGGTACGGTGGAAGACAGGGAAGTAATATTGGGTCTGTCATGGTCAGTCGAAGAGAAGCGGGGTAGGCCACCGGAAGCCCGTCTGGCGCAAGAATCCACCTTCCATGTAACATATAAGTATTGAAACTCCGGTCATTGTCGGTGACCTTGAGAAACTTGCTTCAAGAACTCCGATGGGAGTTATCACGGCGCTGATTCGAACCGCATCAGTAATCCTAGCTACCTACACAATTTATCACCTGAAGGTCTACCTGTGAGCCCGATTGGTAAATCTAACCGAGAGACTTAGTAAATCACTTGATAGTAGTATAATCGTGTGGGGCAATATGTCGGCTATGTGATGGCGTTTCAAAGGTCCCGGTTCCGGTCCGCTAACGAGGCGCCCGCAAATGTTACCGGGTCGGCCATCGATATCGAGTGCCCAAACTTTCTGACGTTGCATGAATGACTCAAGAGGTATGCTCGCCATCACCGATTCCCGTAATCGCCCATTACTTCCACTTCCCTCACTATAAAGGGCACCGCGTAGATGACAATAATCCCAAGTAACCTTCCAGATCTTTCACCCTTTTACCCACTATGACTTCCAACGTTCCTCTCGCGTTCCCCCCGCTTGATTATTCTCTCTTATTTCCAGGCTTGCTTGACTTTCATATGAATAACAATCCGTCTTTCCCAATCTTCGTTTACGCAAAAGAGGATTCTCCAAATGCACACACTGAAATTTCTCTCCTCGAATTCGGTCGAGCCGCTCACCGAGCAGCCCATGCACTTCGCCCCTCTCGCCAAGGTTCTGACGGCGAGGTTGTCATCATTATTGCTAACGCGGACACCATATTGTACCATGCCGTTCTTGCGGGCTTATCTGTCGCTGGATGGATTGTACGTTCATGTTTACCTCCTTTTGGTCTGCTTCTTATATATATGGTCACGATCTAGCCATTCCCGGTTTCTCCGAGGAATTCAGCTGCGGCTGTCGTGAGCATGATGAAGAAGACCAACTGCTCACGTATCGTCACCCTCGATCATGCTCATAAAGGACTTGTCGAAGGTGTCCGTAACGAATATGGGGCCAGCGTGACTGTGTATGAATTCCCTGCGTTGCGTCAAGTGTATCCAAAGCTAGGGCAGGAAGTCGCCACGGATGGGTTCGTTCCGTATCCTCCCCCACTGAGTGTTCCAGACTTGGATACGCCGGCCATCTATATCCATTCGTCGGGCAGTACGGGGTTTCCTAAACCTATTCCTCAAAGTCACAGGATTCAGATCCAATGGATGGCACAGCGTGCGTTGGTTTCGTGTCGTGTACGATTACGCTAGTACTGATCGTCGTCTGCAGCCCTCTTCCGTACTAATGCTGAGCTGCCGGCGCCGCGTCGGATGGGTGTCATGGCACTACCCGCATTTCATACCTTTGGGATAGCCACTCAGCTCTACTCACCCATTGCGTGCCTTACGACTGCTGTGGTCTATCCCCCTCGGGCGGAGACAGATCCACTTGCACAACAAGTGATACCCACGAGTGACAACATGGTAGAGTGCTTAAAAAGAATTAAGTGTAATCTCCTCTTCACGGTTCCGACGTTCCTCGAGCACATGGCCACATCGGAGGAGGCTTTGAAGATTCTGAGCCAATTGGAGTCCGTGGTATGTGGAATTCTATACCCTGAATATTAACTCCCACGCTGAACGTTTCATAGCGCTACGGTGGAGGCCCGCTACCTGTCAAGATCGGTGAGAAGCTGTATGCTGGTGGGGCAAAGTTGGTTAGCTGTTATGGCATGACGGAATGTGGAGCCCCCATCGCCATGTCAAGCTTGGAAAACATCGCTCACGGTGATTGGTTGTGGATGCGCTTCTCGGAGGACCTTTCAATCAGGTGGGTTCCCGAAGGAGACGGTACATACGAGTTACAAATCTTGGTATGCCGTTGATGAGCATCGATCGTACTCCTAATACTAACCGACGATCGACCAGTCACCCCAAGAACGCCAGATGTCAGTAGAGAACCTACCCGATGTAAAAGGGTATAGCAGTTCGGACCTCTTCGAGAAGCATCCGACCGAGGATATCTGGAGGATGTGAGTCTACAAGTTATCTACACCCTTAGTAAAGTGATGTTCAATGTTTGTTTTCTGTCTTTTTCAACGACAGTGTTGGAAGAGCCGACGATGTCATCATTCTTGCATCGGGCGAGAAGACAGTCCCTGGTCCGATGGAGAGCATCATTGGGTCATCCATGCTAATAGGAGGTGTGGTCATGTTCGGACGAGAGCGACAGCAAGTCGGCGTTCTCATTGAGCCTCGCGAGGGACATGATGTCGATGTCAACGACGAAAAGGCCGTGGCCGAGTTTAGGAATCAGATCTGGTATGTCATTATTTCATGCATACCGAACAGATAAATCAATCAAACCGGCGAAAAGGCATATAATCGAAGAGGCCAACAAGCCGGCCCCAGCATTCAGTCGTATCTTCAAGGAATTGATTCTGATCACAAGCAAAGACAAGCCCATGTCGCGCGCTGCGAAAGGCACGGTTCAGCGCAAGGCCACTCTGAAAGCTTATGATGTAGAGATCAGTGCACTGTGAGTGATTGAATGACGTATGCTCGTGGAGATTTTACATTTGAGGAAAGGTATGATACTGTCGAAGCAAGCGCAGAAATGCCAGATGGTTCAGCTGGACCATCAGCGTGGACTAGCGAAGCGCTCGAGGGATGGTTGCTTGAACATGCTCGTACCATCAGCTCGAACGACCGAGTCGACCCTCGTAGCGACTTGTTTGCTCAAGGATTTGATAGGTGCGCGGTCATGCGAAATACTAATCTCATCCATCCTCATGAGGTATATTATATGGTTTGCAGTCTGAGCGTCACTTATCTTCGAAACCGGATAACGGGCGCTCTCAGAAAATCGCCTGATCCAGAGACCAAGAAGGCCGCTACCCATATTCCTCCCAACGTCGTTTTCGACAATCCCACCATTCAGTTACTTAGTGCCCATATCGCTGCTCTCGTCAGTGGTAACGGTGGTACTGGTCAGGTGGTAGATTTCGTGGAGCAACATAAGCAAGCGATCAATGGTATGATTGAGAAGTATTCCACTGGCCTGGGTGGGCCCATTGATGGCATATTGCCGAGCAGTCGACTCAGTGAGCCTGCTGTTGTATTGATCACTGGAACCACCGGCGGTCTGGGATCATTCTTACTCTCGGATCTTCTTAAAAGCCCCGGAGTTCAACGTGTCTTCGCATTCAATCGCCCCTCTTCCAAAAAGAAGATCGAGGAACGACAGAAATCAGCATTCGAAGACAGGGGACTTCCACTCGACCTGTTGGCATCGAACAAGCTTGTTTACGTTGAGGCCGACGCGTCTTTGGAAAAGTGTGGCTTGCCTCCAGCTCAGTACGAAGAGGTATTGTTCTCCTTCGGGTTCGCCGAGGATAAACACTCAGTGAGATCCTTTTTCGCAGATCCGAAAGTCGCTCACGTTGATCGTTCATAACGCGTGGCGGCTCGATTTCAACTTGGCGATATCTTCGTTCGACGAGAACATTCGAGCATCGCGGAATCTGATTGACCTCGGTCTGGATTCGCCGCAGAAGAGTACCATCCGCTACTTGTTCACCTCATCGATCGGATCTGCACAGGGTTGGAACAATTCAAATGGTCCCTTCCCAGAGGAAGTCCAACAAGATCCAGGTGTTGCTGTGGGAGCAGGTTATGGAGAGGGCAAGTATACAACTGAACGGGTGAGTGATCGCGGCAATAACTAGTGGGGCGATCGTTCTTATTAACGAGGATCAACAGATTATCGTGAAGAGTGGGTTGCATGTGACTTCGTTCCGCATTGGTCAAATTGGTGGTGGACCAGGCGGATCATGGGCCACTACTGACTGGTTCCCAATCATTGTCAAATCTAGCATCGCTCTTGGCGTGCTTCCGGAAGCTGCCGGTGTAAGTGTCAGACCCAGTGGATGTTTATCAAGCGCTGATGATAGAGTAGGCTGTGTCATGGCTTCGCGAAGAAGAAGTGGCTTCTGCCGTTCTGGAGGCGGCGTTTGCTAAGGATGCCCCGCCGCCAGCGCTGAACATCGTGAATCCTCGGCGTGCATCTTGGGCAGAGATCATTGGGTTCGTGCGACGTTCGATCATCCGGAGAAAGGGACTTGGAGAGGATGTCCTCCCGATCGTTCCATTCGGGGAGTGGTTCGCGCTACTGGAAAAGAAAGCAGAGAACGCTTCAGAAGAAGACTTGGTGAAAACCGTGAGTAGATGCGATGAATCTCAGTTGTCGCTAGTGTCTGAATGCCCGTCGAATACAGCCTGCCATCAAGTTGCTGGAATTTTTCCGTGCCCTGGCACGGGGAGACCAGGCTATTCGGGACGCAGGGGTGGGTGCTACGGAGGCTGCGGGGATGACGAACTTTAGTACGTCAAAAGCGCAACAAGTCAGTTTGACGATGGCGAACATGCAGGCTGTCGGAGAGGTCGAGGCTGAAGCGTGGGTGGGATATTGGATTTCGAAAGGCGCTTTCTGAAACAAGGATGCCCAAGTGGAAGCGACATTACGGGGGTGTAATAATAAGTTTTTTCAAGAAGCTTTAACTTTTTTTACTGGCCCATCTGTCTCACCTTGTGGCATGCGTGATGAGCTTCTTGTTTTATGTAACATGTCTCTTGAAGAATGACTGATCCGGGCCGGCCCCCTCGTATCACGTTCGGCCATTGTACTTTATCCCGAGGGTTCGACATACGCATATAGCCTGAGCTTCTCGATGCCCGATAATTTACATACGTACATTAACCTTCTGGCACTCCAAATAGCTGTCAACACAGTGGTTTGGCCATTTTCTTTTTAGAAGGACCCTTATAATAAGTTGTCTAGTACGAAAACATCATCAAATGTCACCGTCATACTTATCGCGGGCCCATCGGGTAGTCAAATCCCCGCTGCTGGATCCCTTTTTAGCAGTCGAGATCTCGCTACTAATGCATAAAGGCTGTTGATATCTGCAGGTAACCTGTCGTGTCTTTCTGCAGCTAGTATGGCCTCGACAAGTTTCGAGTTTCCTCCTCTTGATTACTCCCTTTTGTTCCCTGACTTGATTAACTTTCATATGATCAAAAATCCCTCATTCCCAATGTTCATTTACCCAAACGAGAGCGTTCCGGACACACTGACTGAAATTTCATTTCTTGAATTCGGTCGAGCCGCTCACCGAGTAGCCCACGCCCTTCGCCCCGATCGTCAAGGTCCAGATGGGGAAGTTGTCATGATTATTGCCAATACAGACACGATATTGTATCATGCTGTTCTCGTCGGCTTGTCCATCGCTGGATGTATCGTATGCCCGTGTCGAGCCTTTTTCTTGGTCTTTTCTCATATTGCGGTCTAGCCATTTCCCGTTTCACCTCGAAATTCTGCTGCAGCTGTTGTTAGCATGAAGAAGAAGACAAACTGCACACGTATCGTGACACTTGATCACGCTCATAAAGCACTTATCAACGACATCCTCTGTGAACACGAAGGAGACCATCTGATCATCAGTGAATCACCCACATTGCAATATGCATTTCCGCGACTTGGAGCAGAAAGCGCGGACGATCCTTTTGTGGAGTATCCTTCCACAGAAAGACGTCCTGACTTGGATTCTCCGGCTCTCTACCTTCACTCCTCGGGTAGTACCGGTTTCCCTAAACCCATTGCGCACAGCTACAGAATTCAGATTCAATGGATGACACTTCGTACGTCGTTTTTATACTTAATGATGACGTGGAATTATAATGCCCCCAGCACACAATCATTCATTTTGTGATCTCCGTGCTCCTCGTCGTATTGGTTCCATGGGATCGCCTCCATTTCACGCCATTGCACTCATCACTCACCTTTATATACCGCTTGCATGCGTCGTTTCCACTGTTGTCTATTCCCCCTGTTCAAGAAAGGACCTGCTTGCACCACCGGTGATGCCCACGAGCGACAACACGATCGAATATCTCAAGAAGACGGGATATCAAGTGCTTTTTACATTCCCGACGTTCCTCGAACAGATGGTTAGGTCACAAGAGGCTATCGAGAATCTCAAGAAATTAGACGCCGTCGTATGTGGGATCCGATATAGCCTACATATCTTTTTTTTTCTCACTTGGTATCCCAAGCGATTCGGAGGTGGCCCTACGCCCGTCAAGGTCGCCGACGCGTTGTGTGCTGCTGGGGTACGACTCTTGCACACATATGGATCGACCGAAATGGGAGTTCCGGTCGCCATAACAGATGAGGAAGACTCAGAAGAGGACTGTATATGGATGCGCTTCTCAGATGAGTTGAAGATTAGGTGGGTTCCGCAAGGGGACGGCACATATGAGTTGCATATCCTAGTATGGCAATGTTTTCAACTCGCAGTGCTTAAGAGAGCAGAATGCTAACACGTGCAATACCAGTCGACTGAAGATCGACGAATGGCAGTAGAGAATTTGCTTGATGTGAAGGGATATGCTACCTCGGATCTGTTCGTAAAGCATCCGACCAAGAACTTGTGGAGGATGTGAGTTACCAAACCGGACTATCACCGAGACCGAGCTCACACCTTTTATGTCAGCATCGGAAGGGTCGACGATGTTATCAATCTCGCATCTGGGGAGAATGTGGTTCCTGCGCCGATGGAGAGTATCATCGGATCTTCTCCGCTTGTCCAGGGTGTTGTCATGTTCGGGCGGGGGAGAAACCAAGTTGGTGTTCTCATTGAGCCTCGCCTTGGACATCCCATCGACATCAAGGACAGGAACGCGGTAGCTGAGTTTAGAGATCAGATATGGTACGTGCCTTAATACACAACTGTGCATCCTGGTCGACTGAAACGAAACAAGGTCGGTAATCGAGGATGCCAACAGACCAGCACCAACGTTCAGTCGTATTTTCAAGGAAATGATTCTCGTTACAAGCGGTGACAAGCCGATGCTACGTACCCCCAAGGGGACCGTCCAACGCAAGGGGACTCTGAATGCTTACGATGTAGAAATAACCGCTATGTGAGCCATTGGTCTTGTGCTCGCGAGCATGAATTTCAGACTTGAAGAACAGGTATGATGGTATCGAATCGAGTCCAACTGTTCCGGGTGGATTGGCCGGGCCCTCAGCGTGGACAAGCGAAGTTCTTGAGAAATGGTTGCTCGAGCATGCTCTTTCCGTTGGTACCGGCAACTATGTTGATCCACATGTGGATTTGTTCACTCAAGGATTCGATAGGTGCGTGGTCTAGTAAGCTGATAAAGGGCATACATGCCTCATGTTTTTTTTTTGGATAGTTTAAGCGCAACGCATCTTCGAAACCGGTTACTAGCTGCACTCCGAAAATCCCCTAATTTGGCAACGAAGAAGGCTACCACCTACGTTCATCCAAATGTCATCTACGAAAATCCGACTATCCGACTACTCAGCTCGCGTATCGCCGCTCTAGTCAACGACGGTGGCAGTTATCAGGCAATAGATTCCATAGATAAGCATAAGCAAGTAATCAATGCTATGATCAAGAAGTATTCAACTGAGTTAGATGGCCCTGTTGATGGCGTATTACCGAGCAGCCAACTCCTTGAACCTGCTGTCGTACTGATCACTGGAACTACCGGCGGTCTGGGATCACTCTTACTCTTGGATCTTCTTAAAAGCCCCGGAGTTCAACGTGTCTTCGCGTTCAATCGCCCCTCTTCCAAGAAAAAGATCGAGGAACGACAGAAATCAGCATTCGAAGACAGGGGACTTCCACTCAACCTGTTGGCATCGAACAAGCTTATTTATGTTGAGGCCGACGCGTCCTTGGAAAAGTGTGGCTTGCCTCTGGCTCAGTACGAAGAGGTATTGTTCTCCTTCGGGTTCGTTGAGGATAGACACTCAGTGAGATCCTTTTCGCAGATCCGAAAGTCGCTCACGTTGATCATTCACAACGCGTGGCGGCTCGATTTCAACTTGGCGATATCTTCATTCGATGAAAACATTCGAGCATCGCGGAATCTGATTGACCTCGGTCTGGATTCGCCGCAGAAGAGTAGCATTCGCTACTTGTTCACCTCATCGGTTGGATCTGCACAAGGTTGGAACAATTCAAATGGTCCATTCCCGGAGGAAGTCCAACAGGACCCAGCTGTTGCGGTGGGAATAGGTTATGGAGAGAGCAAGTATGTCACCGAACGGGTGAGCTATCATGCAACAACTTATCTGATGATCGTTATTACTGAAGTGGTTGATAGATGATTGTAAAAAGTGGATTGCATGCGACTTCGCTTCGCATTGGTCAAATTGGCGGTGGATCAGGTGGATCATGGGCCACTACTGACTGGTTCCCGATTATTGTCAAATCCAGCATCGCTCTTGGTCTACTTCCGGATGCTGCTGGTGTAAGCGACATGCGTAGCCGATGTGCACCTCACGCTGATTACGACCTAGGTTGTGTCTTGGCTTCGTGATGAAGAAGTGGCCTCCACCGTTCTAGAGATTGCTTTCGCCAAAGAAGCGCCACCTCCAGTGTTGAACATCGTGAATCCTCGTAATACCCCTTGGTCAGATATCATTACATTCGTGCGACACGCGATAATTCGAAGGAAGCGACTCGCAGACGATGCCCTACCAATCGTGCCATTTGGAGATTGGTTCGCATTGTTGGAGAACAAGGCTAGGGACGCTTCGAAAGTCGACTTGGTGAAGATCGTGAGTATATATGGCGAGAGATAGCTTACCCGTCATTGATGATTGAATTTCTGTTTGATACAGCCTGCAATCAAGTTGCTAGAGTTCTTCCATTCGTTGGCGCGGGCAGACGAGGCTATCCGGGGTGTGGGGGACAGCGTGACCGAGGCTATGGGAATGAAAAACTTTAGCTCCTCCAAGGCTCAACAAGTCAGTACCACGATGGCAAACATGCAGGCAATTGGGGAAGCCGAGGCGGATGCATGGGTGGGATACTGGATGTCTAAGGGGGGATTCTGAAGGGTCGAAGCGGTACAGTACGTCACGGTTGAGTCGGATTTCTTATACTGTTGCTTTGTGTATGTCACGGTACAGTAGCTGTAAATAGGATGAGCCTCGCTGAGTTTGTGTTCTGATAAACCCACTTAGAATCTTCAATACACCTCAGCATACTACATACGTGGTTCAAGACGTGATTAGTTACGTCCCCTGTAGATAGTGCTCTGACTAGCGACTATCCAGCACACATAGTATACAACGCTTCACAGACCTACATGGATAAATGGAACCCAAGACAAGAACGGAGCCCGCGAGTCATCACGAAGTTGTTTGACTGCACAGTGCAGCGCTTCCGCAGCTTTTCCACCATCCGGTTGAACCTCACCATGGGCAAAGAGTCTCTTGTATACC